>BQKZ01000176.1:179103-201917 GCA_036244855.1 Temnopleurus reevesii | reverse complement strand
CTCTCTCTCTCTCTCTCTCTCTCTCTCTCTCTCGCTCTCCCTATTTTTCTATATATCTATCTTTTTATATCTTTCTTTGACGGCACAGAAAATGAAACAATCGAGAAGAAATATCTTCCATATATGAGTACCTTTAATATTAATCCTAAATTTGTGATATTTACGTTACCTATTATATTGCTCGATTTTCCTCAAACCCTTTTGTTCTATAACTTCTATTCACCAAATGTTTCTGTTTTTGCTTTATTCTACTTTTTGTTGTTGAGAATAGACTTCCCTTTTAAAAGAAGAGTCTACCCCAAAATTATATCTATTCAACAGGAGCAGAAAAAAATAGATGAACAGAACCAAAAAAAGTTTGAGGAAAATTGGACAACTAATAATAAAGAAAGTTATGAATGTTTATATAATTAGACAACTTGGCAACTGATGACGTCATAGGTGCACAACTGACCACTTATTACATTCATGTCAATGTCATAAAATATTACTTTTTCCGCAAAAATATGATTTCCTCAAAACTTTAACCTTAGGATATCTTTACGGTAGTCATGGTAGTATGTAGATCCACTATTTGCATGTTTACATTCATACAAACTTTGCAACTTTCTGTAAAAATTATGAATTTTCCACCATATTTGTAATCATGAGAACTCTGGTTAGTTGTGCACCCGTGATGTCATCAAATTGGCAACATCTCTGGAAATTTCCACTGATTTGTCCATTTTTTCAAATCTTTAAAAATGTATAACTTTTTTATTACTTGTCCGATTTTCTTCAAACTTTTTTTTGTTTTACTCACCAATTTTTTCTGCTTCTGTTAAAAAATTATTATTTTTGGGTAGACTCTTCTTTTAAGTTCTTAAAAACGTATGCATATGTATAGAGACATTGTATGCCAATAAAATGAGACTATTCTGATAATTCCCCCCTCCCTTTTTTTCTCTCTCTCTCTCTCTCTCTCTCTCTCTCTCTCCCTCTCACCCCTCCAGACTTTGCAAGCAACTCTGACCCGAGGTGGAACATGGAGTACATCATCCCAATCCTGGACTACGACAAATACACCGTCATCTTGGTGTGCACCGAATACTACGCTGGCCTCATCAATGTCCAGACCATCTGGATACTCGCCCGTGATCGTAC
Organism: Temnopleurus reevesii; assembly: GCA_036244855.1. Classification (NCBI taxonomy): domain Eukaryota; kingdom Metazoa; phylum Echinodermata; class Echinoidea; order Temnopleuroida; family Temnopleuridae; genus Temnopleurus; species Temnopleurus reevesii. Next base: position 200,774 of record BQKZ01000176.1, on the reverse strand, counting down.
GATGTCGGACGGTGACTACGATGTCGTCACGAAGTATCTTGCCTCTCTGGGCGTCGATGTCGATAAGTTTATAAAAGCGGATCAGGAGAACTGCCCGGATTATGCGCTGGATGATCAGGTTGCCATAGGAACGAATGACCCAGACCGGCTACAAGAGAAAAGTGTACCTTTGTGGATATGTCGCTTGTACATGCATTTCCCTGGCTGCCAGTAATGTGGGTTTTGTTTGTTCTTATTTCAGGAGGGGGGTTGCCAACTATCATTATTTATGACTCTGTATATGTTTGAATCTTCAAAAAATTGACAAATAAAATGATTTGATTCTGATTTGAGGCAACCAGAATTCGACATCCATGGGCGGATTGTTTATGGGTTTTTCGGTGTTCCCTCCTCTACCATGTCTACGTTATAACACACAACAAAAGGCAGAAAAAATGGCATCCATCTTAGCCTACATTCATCGCCCCTTCTGTCTATCCGGAACAGGGAATATTCGGCCCCTACACTCTAAAAATATTATGTCAAATTAGCATTTAAGGTTGGAGAGATGACAAATTTTCCAAAATGGTGTATGAATATTTCAATTGATGCAGCCTTTGTAATGTTTGGTCCAGCATTTTAAAGTGTAAAGTCATCATATTCAACGTCTACTCCAGGGGGGCAATTTCACGAAATGGTCTTAGCTATCCTGTTTTTGCTAAGACGTCTTAACTTCTTGTGCCATCCTCTTGGCAGAGACATATCCACGTTTGTGTCTGTGTTAAGAAGGTGGCACAAGAAGTTACGACGTTTCAGCAAGAAGAGATAGCCAAGGCCATTTCTTGCAATTGGCCCCAGCCGTTTAAAATGATAATTTAACATTTTGTTTTTGAGAGTGTAACTTTCTTATTTATTGCTGGAACTGCTTCAAACTTGTTTGCTTGTTTTGATCTGTCTATCTGTTTTGTTTTTATTTGAAATAAAACAAGACATTTCTGACTTAGTCAATTCTCTTTAACAATACGACATCACGAGGCTCAGATGTGAAGGTTTGAATGTCTTCTACTTTTTTTTAATGCTGTAATAACTTGCTGAGTTAGGAAAAAGATGAGGTGACCGGTGAAGCAAAGCTTGTTCGTATAGGCCCCTCGTATATTTAAATATATAACATGGGCTCACGGAACACGTTGGAAATGTTTTAATTTTTAAAATCGTAAAGTCATTTTTCTATAATTGCAAAGGTTCGAGTCAGGCCGATTTGTATCAATAAATATTTGATGAACTCAAGTAATATTTCATAATGTTTTTCATTGATATTTGATGATATTTCTGAATAGAATTGCAATTGCAATGTCGATGAGTTTTCTCCTTCTCCTCTCACTCTCTATATTGCACTCTTTCTTACTCTCTCTCTCTTTATCCCCCCTCTCTCTCTATTCCCCCTCTTTCTCTCTCCCTCTCTCCATCTCTCTCTCTCTCTCTCCGCCACCCCAATCAACCAATATATATTAACAGATTGATTGCTGGTTAATTAGTCACTTGATTGAAAGTTTCACTGTACGATGATTTTTGTATTGGTTGACCGATTTGCTGTAAGAATGGCTGATTCGTTGGTACATTTATTTATTCATATTTCACCAGGGTAGCCCATCCAAACAAATTTTTGTCTTCCATGGGGCCCTGGAACACATTAAAATATTTACAGTTAAAACAAATAAGATAAATAAGATACAGCAAATACAATTTTATCGAAGTACAAGATTGAAATTCTAAAAGGAAAAGGCTAATAAATGGGTTGATAAAAGCAAAATATATTGGCAACATTGCAATTTCTGTTTGATTGAGGAAAAAGTTATGATTATTCTACGGCAAGTTGAAACAAATATTTCTTAAGATTTAATTTAAAATTCTCCAAACTGGTACTTTGCTTAATATAAGAGGGTAACGCATTCCATTTCTTAGCACCGTCATAGCATATTGTGTTCTTAAAATATTCAGTAACACATTTACTAAGAATAAGGTTTGTACATTGTCGTGTATTAAAATGTTATATCGATGACACCTCTTTAAAACATCATTATAATTGATTGATTGATCGATCGATTGATTTGTCTTGGTTGGTTGATTGAATGATTGAGTGGATATGTGAATGGTCGATCAGTTGCTGGTTTATTGAATGAGGTTGACTGTTTATTTATTAATTGAATGACTGAACGGTAAGTAAATGATCAGTTGATCCGTTTGAGGTGTTTTAACTAACATTGGTTATATTTGTTGATTGATTGATGGCATCATTGATTGTTAGTGTATCAGTTGTGGATATGATATTGCTCGTTAGCATGGTTAGGTGATTGATTGCTGTCCTGATATTTGATATAAAAGCCTTCCCTTCCCGTATGCCAATACTTTAAAAGCCCGTGAGAAGGAGACAGGCTCCGCCGTTCCGCCCCACCCCCCTCAATGAAAACGGAGGGGGGGGGGGGGCGGAAGGGACCTCAATTTTATATATATGAATAAAACAATGCCTAATGTAGTGCATCATGGATCCTCCTCTATATAGGTTAATAATGATAATAATACACAACATTTATATGGCGCTTAATACGAATTGTTTCTAAAATCTAAGCGCTCTGTGCATTATTAGCCGGCTAAAGCATGGCTACCATTCGGCGCTCACTGCATTCGGGAATTTTCTTCCTACCGGTACCAATTCCCCTCACCTGGGTTTAGTGCAGCACAATGCGGATAAAATTCTTGCTGAAGGAAATTGTCGCCATGGGTGGGATACGAACCTACGACCCTCAAGTTGAAAGGCGAGAGCCAGAACCACTACACCACTACGCCTCCACGTCGATCTAGACTTTGTACACAGAATTTCACATTTTCTTCTTTTTCTAGAAAGGTAGACAATAAATTAACGAAATTCATTCCACAATGCATGCAGAATCAAAATGTTCATATCATACTTGAAGAGAAAAGTACAATTTTTTTGTCTCCTTTTCTAGAAAAAGGAGAAAATGTGAAATTCTGTGTACAAAGTGAATGGAGAGTTCTCCATGTTGGCAGCCATTTTGTGTATGTACGTTGCCAATTTAAGGTCCATGAGCTGATGAGGGATGTAAGTCAAAACTTTGAAAATTCATAACTTTTGAATGGATTGTCGGATTTTGGTCAAATTTTCACAGATTGACCATTGTATGTTTCTTCAGCTACTGAGCGCACATCAATGTCTGGGTGAAGTTCCCCTTTAAGGTTTCGACCCTATACTTGTGAACCAAGCTCATTATTAGTGGGTTCGTTAGAAAAGGATCGACTTATCCGTTCTTTTATATAACAGGATTAGTCAAAGTGTGACAACATTGATGATTATAATAATAGTTACATCATTTTTTTGGTTATGAAAACTATTATTATAAAACAAAATCAATGACATAGTGATGGATATAATATGAGAACTGTTAAACCAATACAAGACTAGCAGGCCTAGGCCTCACAATAAATCCACGCTATATTGCAGTGTAGAAATTTTATACGAATAATTCAAATGCATTCATATTTTACACGAGTGATATCATGGTCTGTTGACCCCACTCAATAAGTTTAAAAAACCACTCAATCGAAAAGAGTATTTGTTTGGTAAAATTCTTGGTTTGAAAGCATTAAGTCAACTATACGTGATTTGAGATTATATTTCTCAACTGGGTTTGTAATAGTCCTGGTAATAGGATGGTAATGGCAGTGCACTTTCGTACCGGAGCTGGTGTTATCATAAACGTACCTGTCTATGGTGTTATAAAGGGCGGCAGGCTCCCCCAAAATCGGCTCAAGCTTGTCGATTGCAGCAATCAGGAATGTCATTGTCAGCATCTGATCATTCAGCCAGAGTACTGTTAGTAAGCATTTGGAAAGTCTGGTCAGAAAGCAGTAGTGGACTACCTTGAATGAGTGCCAGTATTCGATCAAAATGATTTTGATATGATTTTCATGGACGGTCATCGCTCTCCACTCCTCTTGATCACCATTGAACAGCCGCTGAACGCCATGCAATTCCTAACCCCGCTCATCATCCTCGCCCTCGCCGGGACGACCGCGGCGCAGATCCTTGGGTTCGGCCCGTGTCCCGACATCCACCCGCTACACGACTTCGACGTTCATCGCTACACCGGTCGGTGGTATGTCATCGCCGGGCTTCCCTCAGCCCTCGAGGACGGTCTGAGGTGTATGACGTGTAATTACACCATTATGGAGGACTATCTGCTCAGTAATGATACAGGGAGTGACGTGAATGGAGGGGGATACGTAGATGTGACTCGAATTTACAGGTTATCTGACTGGAACACCGGTAAATTTTGTAAGTATTTCTTGCATTTATTTCCGAGAATTCAACAAGAAAATATATGTTATTGTGTGTGTCAGAAATGCAGTCTCCAAAGCAAGCCTTCAAATATAAATTTTGACCAAATATATGATTGGTATTGGCGCAATCAGTAGACCGCTCGCCTCACAACTGGGAGGTCCCGGGTTCGATTCCCAACCGCGTCATACCAAACGTGGTGAATAGATGGAAGCTGCTTTCTTGTTTGGCGTTCAACATGTAAGAAAATGCAACATTGCATGGCACTAATCAGTGGATGCCATGCCCACGGTCTCAATGGTAAAAAACAAGTATGGACTTTGGATGATGAAATTTGGAGTTAAAGCCCAAGTACAGTTTTGGTAAAAGCCAATATTTTTATCGCCAAATTTTGTCTCCAAATCTACTTAAAAAGAAACATGATATCATGAACATGTTGTACAAAAGATTGTACGAAAAATTAACAAGTTTTGGAAAAGTTATNGTGTAATTACACCATTATGGAGGACTATCTGCTCAGTAATGATACAGGGAGTGATGTTAATGGAAGGGGATACGTAGATGTGACTCGAATTTACAGTTTATCTGACTGGTACACCGGTAAATTTTGTAAGTATTGGTTGCATTGGACACAATATAAACAATTTCCGTAAAATAAAGTGGGATAATAGATCCGTATGTCGTGTATTAAACTTTGCGGACACAACAATCACAAACATGTTCCGATTTTAATAGCATTTATACAAAGGATCATTGAATTGGCGTTCGACTTAATTTTACGTAAATAGTTTGTGTCGTTTTATTTGATTCTGGGAATTAAAGCAGAAAATTGACGTTATTGTGAACAGAAATATCGAAATGCATAATTCTCCAAATCAAGCCTTCAATAACAAATTTTGACAAAATACATGATTGGTATGGGCTCAATCAGTAGTGCGCTCGCCTCACAACTACATGTAGGAGGACACTGGTTCGATTCACGACCGCGTAATAGCAAACGAGGTAAAAAGATATACTATCTTGTTTGGCGTTCAACATGCAAGAGGATGTAACATATCGAACTGGCGCTGTTCAGCGGATGTCATGACCACGGTCTGAATGGTAAAAAAAAAATATGGATTTGGATGATAAAATTTAGAGTTGACGTACGGCGTGGTCTATGCTCATTATAGTCTGATGAAGGCTAGCAGTATCAGCCGAAACGTCATTCTAATTACGTTCTACGTTTGCACATAATGAGACAACTGATCAGCTCTCTTCAATTAAAAGCATTTACATCTAACATAGGCCTACATACCTACATTTTCCGTATAAAGAATAATACATTCTTATGCTACTGACATTAAGTCAATATCAATCAAATCAAAATTAAGAATGATTTTTTTTTAAGGAAAAAGAGCAAGTAGAAGAAAAGTAGCGTTGAAGGGTATATTGAAATCGGATAAGCTGTTTTGAACAACTCATTTTTAGCACAGAACACCACCCCACCCCTCAAACACAAAGAAACGTCGAATGCTTAATCCCAAATCACATAGAAACCCCGACTGAACACGATTCTATACGACTCTTTGTTCAGACGCACTTAACTGAAACTGACAAAAGAGTCGGGTCGAATCGTGTTCAATCAGGCTTATATGTGACTGGGGCCTTATTAGAATTTTTTATGATGTCTATTATTTTGAGAGTGATATATCATTATTGGCATGTGGATGAAGAAAACGAATATATAAACTACCATATTGACTTCTTGAATCGCAGAATATTGCCAAATGAGAAAAGCAAATAAAAGCATCTTATCTTAGAACATTTATTGTTCCATATTTCTAGATTACGCAAATGATGACCATCCACTCGAATTCTGGGTGATTTTTGCAGACTACGAAAAGTACGCCATCAACTACTTCTGCCACGAATATGTAAATGACTTGATCAACGTCCAGTCAGCCTGGGTAATCGCCCGTGGTCGTACGATGTCCGGCGATGATTACGACCATGCAATAGAGTTCCTGCATGAGAGGGGCGTCGATGTGCGGGAGTTCGTGAAGGCTGATCAACGAGGTTGCCCGGTCTATGGCGATGATGGGGCCCTGGGTGGGAAGGTCGTAGAGGATCGTCGCGGTGCCCACCGCGGAGGTGGAGGATTTGGGCGTTGATCGTCTGCCAACAAAGACCCACTATAAATGCAGTTCATTGTACGAGTATGGACAAGGTAGGTTTACCCAAGGACTTTCGACAATGGACAGTTATCTGTTACGTAATGAGATCGCTAGCGTGTGACTCCCATCGTCATCTAAATAACATTATTTTAATATCATGATGGTCACCGCCGATCAGGATGTAGAGAGAAACAAGAAGTCTGTTTTCACATAATGAAATTGAACAAATCGTGTGCGTCAATGAAGAACACGTCAAACGAGGTGTACTTTGGGGTAGAATGTTCCTTTTATTAACACAACCAAGAATGGCGATTACATGAGAGCAAGAGGCCTTTTGCGGAAAACGGCCGCACGTTGGCGCTCTCCCTTTTACTAATCCAATACCACTTAATGGCGGTGCGCAGAAGGCAATAAATCAATTAAATCCTGAAAAACCAATGTGCAGTTCTTATTTACGACGGACTACTTTAGTCCCATGTGTTTTATTTTGGAAAGGGTAGATATATATCAATAATAAGGCTGAATAGTGATTGAATGACTGTCACTTATGATCCAATTTTGGCAGAATTCCTCATACTTTTCCAGAGATGCAAGATACATAGCATGTATTGGTCATAAGTCTCTTGACGTTATTGAGGTCATCATGTGTGTCCGGGATTTTCTGGATAAGATAAAAGCATATTTTATATCATGAAATCGTCTGCTTTGCAATTTTGCTGCTCCAAATCTGAAGGATGTTCATTGAAAGTTATAGTCTAAAACAGAACATCAGCAAACAAAAACCAAGACAGGGCAAAATGTTCCTTTGTCAATGAAGAAATGCACGTACGTGCTTTAATTGTTAATCATCTGGATGTTCTCATCAAAATGCATGCATAATCAGGCGCCGGTGACTATCATGACATCCAAGGAACACTGGCATTAATTGTCCATCTGAAAAGCGGTCCTTGGTTGACCAAACTCCAGCACTACTTACTGCGAGAAATGATACCAGTATATGGAGGCACCGTGATTTACTGGTTCTAACTATCGCCTTTCAACCAGAGAGTCACGGGTCCTTTTTCATGAACCATTTTAAATATATGAATGAATAGATAAATGAATAGATGAGTAGGTACTTCAATAGATACTTTTATATTCCATGATATTTTCCTCTGCAACAACTGCTTCCTGGAAAATATTTAAATTCGTAAACGATAACGAAACGAGAAGGGGCAATGCGAAGCAGCATATAAATTTCTCATCTGATGGTCCTCGAATTCGATCCATTATTTGACAAATGTGTATTCATTTGGCTATTTCCACCCCGCGGTTCAAAATGATGAGAGCATTTTTCACATTAAATCATATTTTCATTCCTTTCCTCAAATTAATCCATTAGCTGTATGTTCTTCTTAGCATGGTCACATTTGGATTCATGGTTTAAACCACAGGTTCGTTTAAAAAAAGCCGGACAGATGTTTTTTTTAATCGGGATTTTTGCTGGGTAAATTTTGTCTGATGAAAGACGATCCTTTTCTTATTCGTTTCTGTCTTTGCCAGTAGAAGTTTGATTTGAATGTGGACCAAATCCAAAGAGCATTTTAATAATCCACTCTTAGGAGAAAGATGTCAGTCATTAGATAAAAATTTCCCGTTTTCACCCCATTCACAATTAGCCGGTGAATAGCCGATGAACAGCCGGTGGTTCATAGGGGGCGTTGCTCAAATTTGTTGATTGCAAGTTGCAGTTGATCGGAACGCGCCAATCAAAATAATTGTTTCATACGCGTCTTGTAAGAAGAGCTTATCATGTGCGAATGAAATCCGCGAACAACGTGTCAATCAGTCATTCAATCAAACAGTGAATCAATGAACCAATTAATTGACCAATAAAACTGAAAAACAAACTGAAAGTGAAAACAAATCAACTAGAAAACAAGTAATCAATTAGTTATTAACCCAATCAATGAATCAATCAGTCAATCTACTAACTCATCGATTGACCAATTAATCGACAACAAACACGCAACAACAATTTAAGCAGTCAATAAACCACTTTCCTAATGTATTCAAATTTATTCACGTTTACCCCAAGACAAACTATGTATTGCTGTCAAAAGATAATGGGAGTTCAATAGTCAGAATGCTACTTGCATACATTTACGTTACTAGATTGGACAAACTTTGTAACTTGACCAAACTAGCAACTACCATTATATGCTAATTATTATTCCTTCTATTGACATAATATTCTTTCATATCAGCTGAACAAATAGTTTGTCATTTTGCGTTCGACAAAGAAGAGTGCATAACATTTGAATACATTACGAAAGTGGTATATTAGTTGACAAATTAATCAACTAGCAAACAATACATCAATTAACCAATCAATTAATCAATCAACTTGCAAACAGCAACTCAATCAATCAATTAGTCAACCAAAACTAGCCAATTGACATATCAATCACACAATCAATCAATCAATCATAAACAAGTGATTACAACCAAAACAACAAAAATGAATTAACCAACCAATCAACAAATCGATCAATTAATCAATCAGCCAATCAACAAATCAGCAAACCAAACAAGTTAATCAATCGACCAATCAAAACTTTTTCCCAATCGATGAATAATAATCAATCATCTTGTTGATGAAACAATGAGTGAATCTATAAATCTGTATAATAATGTTATTTCTTTTTAGTTTCAAGAATGTTTTTAGTAATTTTCGTAATGCTCTATTATGCAATCAAAATGAAAAAAACGAGATTGTTTGTCAACTGATGAACAAAGCTTGTTTTTAAATATGTAATTCGCAGGGATTTTGTTTACAATAGAAATGAACGCAACATTGAAAAAAATATTGCAAAATATACCATTCGAAATATATCTCCGTGACTCAAAGAAATGATTCCAGTGAAACATTGATTACATGAATTGTAGTTTAATGATATGAAAATAATAATTTTATAGACTTATAAATCTGAATTTACATAATAACGTCTGGAACCAGAAGGGCACCCTTCGAGCTACAAAGAGATGATAAACTAAATTATTTCTGTACATGTATTTAATGTGTTATGCCACACATGGCAATGCTATTAAAGTCTACATCTAAATTTAAGTCCATCTTTATCATGCATTTTCATTTAGTTTTCGAACACGTTGTAAAGATTACATGAACCCATCAGTCACTCCNGGTAATCAAACACTTTATTTCATTTCATAATTTCATAATAAATTATTTATTTTCCTATGTCAAACGGTTTCAATGCTTCTTTCGAATGTTAGCGCAACTGGAGACGAGTTATATGCGATTGTAATATTTCAAAATATGACTTAATAGGTTATTTAAATCGTAAAAAGAAAGTTAACTAAGTTGTCTTAAATTATTTTGGGAGATATTCAATATAAGTATCGCCTAATTAAGCTTACGTCAATATATTATGTCATATCTTTGTGATTAGTTCTAAACAGCAGATACTTTTGCAATGTCTAAAGCAGTGCAGAGCTGGTAATCTAATCATAAGAGTAAGTAACTGCAGTGATTCCCTTTAACCATACACACCTAAAATTGTTCAGAACCGGTAGCAAAGATGACGAAATATTGTGACGTGATTCTTCGGTACTTTATGATAGCCTTCACTTTCCAAAATTCCGTGTCAGAATTACCCTGAAAAGGATCAATATGAGTCGAACTCCATTCTGGGTCAGTTAAAGGTAGAAAACTACATTTGCACACATTACGGTTATGCTTACAACTTGTTGTGTACCTCAGATATGCCAAAGTAATAACCTCTATGAAGTATTTTGGTCGAATGTAGTCCAGAATATTAAATTCAAATAAAAGTCTATTCTATCATAATTCAACTTGACACCAACGGTTTCGCGATACTCCTAGCGTATTACAGTACCACACACACATAAAACATTGTAAGAGCACATACAGTGCGCACTTCAATACACTGCCACATCATGCGGAATACGCACCGAGAGAGACTCTTGCGCTATGGTCAACGAGGGGCCAACGGCTGTTTTGAATTTTGAACACACGGTCCATTAGTTCGAGGCCCGAATAGAAGAATTATTATTGGAATAACTATAAATGCGCCTATCAAGACCAATCTTTGTGCCTATTTGATTGGTGATAAGTTCTAACAAGTACTCTTCAACATAACACAACAATCTTGGAAAGTCAAATTTTAGGCTGCAAAAGAAGTATTCTACCTTTAAGACCCGGATAGTGTTAATTTAGGCAATTTCTGGGTCAAATCTGTACCCTGTCTGTGTCAAATCGAACCCCATTCAAAATCCGTATTGACCTGTGTTGTGTAAAATATGTTCGTAGATATACGCATAGCTCTACGCATGCGTGGGAAACCCTTTATTCACCCAATGATATACCCGTATGTTGCTGAGTAAGAACTAGAGAAGGGATAACCAGGAGGGTGTTTTATGAAGCTTGTTGCCAGCGACAAGTAGTCAGCGCTGACCAGTCTAATAAAATCCTATGTTTTTATTGGATGAAAGGCATTATCGCTGACTGTTGCTATGGAATTGAAAAAAAGACTGCTTGTCGCTTACCACAAGTCTCGTCAAACGCCCTCCAGTTGTGTATAGCGCATGTCGAAGGGTACGTCGCGCATAGCTTTATAAATTACAACCCGGGGGCCATTTCATAAAAATTAGTCAGTGCGACAAGAGTGTATTTTCCGACAGTTCCCATAACAACAGTCAGCGGCAGTAGTTTTTAGCCAATCAAAATCAAGGATTTCACTGGCTTTGTCTCCGCTGACTAATTTTGTTGCTGACAACATTTCATGAAATGGCCTCCAGTATTATTGGCGTTTTCCCCAATTGATCATTTTCCACATAATTCTGACCCGGGAGAAGTGTCAAGTTCCAGTCGTCATGTAGTCGAAAGCTCCCTAGAGCTTTACTCGGGTCGCTCTCTGGAGTAGTCTGGACAGTCTTGCTGGTTCGCGTACTTGAACTTCCGGACGTTGATACCCTGGGCAGCAAGGAAGCTAGTAGCATCGCGATATGCATCTTGCAATGGAAATAAAATGAAATAAAATGGCTCATTAGAGAAGGGTAAAATGAAATATTTTTTCATACATTCAACTCCAAATCGTAGTTTGAAAGTATTTATGCCCGATTTATGCTAAAATTTGACGCCCTCGGGGCCTGAGCTAGACTGACAAGCAGCAAGAGAAAGGACCACCGCCTCAAATTTTGCGCCATCCGGGTACCCCCTAGCTCTGACCCTGGGGGCTCACCCCTCCCCCCCCCCTAAAGGGCCCCCACGGTACGCGCATGCATGATAACCCTTTTTGAGTAGTATAATTATTATTTTTAACTTATCTATTAACTTAAAGTGCAGAAAATAGATGGATACAAAATATACTTATATCAATACTACCAAAATACAGTACATATTGCTTGTTCATGAAAATATATGGGTATGAAATAGGTATGGCGTACGCTTCTTTAGAATTCTGTTAGTGGTGATTTTAGTGGTGATTGATGCATATATATATCATGAATATATTTCAGCACCAAGCATGAATCATATAGCGTAAATTATTTTCATAGAATTCGGTCGCCATGTGTAAAGACATCATGCTGTGAATTAAGAAAGCTTTGATAAGATTTGTCGGCCCCGTAACATAAAGGTTTGCGATTAATTGCTAATCTGATAGCGATTGATATCAATCGCAAGTCTTTGGCAAATCATGTACTAAAGTTTGCAATTGATCGCAAAATCAAATCGCGATTAATCGCAAACCTTTATGTTACGAGGCCCAGTGCCTGTTAATTTTTAGCTGCTCTACAAGATCTCCCTTGTTTTATGAATACATTGCGTGTACCAAGATTTAGGACAGACACATATAAACACAGTCCATTGATATCTGGAATTACTGTTTGGAACCAATTGGATTATTCTATTAAAATGTTACCTACTCTAAACAGTTTCAAATCCTCTGTGAAAACGGTATTGTCTACGTTGTAAAGTGTGATATTTGGGGAAACATTTTATAAAATCTATTAATTCCAGCAAAATTATTAATTCATAACTTCCCCTCTTGTCAATGTCCATATTATTATTATTTCTACTTTTTCAATTTGTGTATTTAACAGTTTTCAATGCTATTAGTATTTGATTTATGTAGCCTATAGTAGCCTATAGGGATATTGTTGTACATTTGTATATTTGTATATATTGTTATAGTTGTTGTTTACAAACAGGGCCTCATGGAAGACCACCAAACTGGTGAAATGAGCCACCCTGTCTAAATATCAGAAATAAATAAATAAATAAAATAAATAAGCGAGATATTAGAATTGAGCCTTTCCGTGTAAGGTCGTCTGTGCTGAACTGACGGAATGACTATAGTAAAAAGGATGTAAATATATATATTTTTTAAAATAATTTACCTTCAGACATCTGTCGCTCTCGGGCGAAGATCCAGTTGTACTGTACGTTGATGAAACCCCACAGGTATTCAGTGCAGACATGTGTCATTCCATAGCTGTCATAGTCAACGAAAGGTACGATAAATTCACCAGGGGTCTCACTTGCGAAATCTATAGAGAGAGAAATAATGTATAAAGGGTTGATATGATTTACATTATTAGGTTTATTATGATCATTATGGTTAGACATGACGAAAGGCACTGGGAAATCCCGAAGATACTATGAAACTGTAAACAATTTTATTACTCATTAATATTACGTTTATTATTATGAAAACTATCGTTATCGTAATTATTATTATTATTATTATTATAATTAATATTATCATCATCATCACCATCTGATCATTGTTACATGTAGGTATAGACATGGAAGACGATTACCATCTCGTATTGAGATCATAGTTGCCTAAAGGAACGATATTGATTCAGCAAGGATGTCACTCGCAAAATCTGGAAAACCGAATCAATATGAAAATGGTTTCAAAGGCCATTATCAATATTATCAATATTATAAGTAGTAGTACTAGCTGTAGTAGTAGCAGTAGTACAAGTAGTAGTAGTAGTAGCAGTAGTACAAGTAGTAGTAGTAGTAGTAGTAGTAGTAGTAGTAGTAGTAGTAGTAGTCAGGTAGTAGTAGTAGTAGTATCAGCAGCAGTAGCAGCAATAGTTCCAGTAGACATATACGCAAACAGTTAACCGTTCGTCGATGTTTTCCCGGCCGTTGGACATATTGATAGAAATAATTATATCCATTATAGTCTCAGTAAATGTAGTAACTTTATGATTGCATTTGCGTGTCCAGGGGAGAATTGCCCCCAGCCCCCATGCGCACTCCCAGAAATTGAATACGCGGGGATCTGCCTATTCAAAATTTTGTGCTTCCCCTCCCAATCAAGGTGCTAAAATCAAACAAAAAAATATTTAGCACCCCTCTCAGCAATATCTGCGCCCAGTAGGGCTGACGGGGCCGACATGCCAAAAAGGTAATACGCTCCAATTTTGCTCCCCTTCAGCAATTTTTGCTCCCATTTTGCGCCTCTATTGTCCTGACCCTCCTACTGATGCCACAAGCGCCCCTCTCCCCCAATGAGCACCGCATTTGTCATCGTTCTTAATGTATTTTTTTTAAAAAACTTTCTACAAGTTACCACGTCAGTTTCTCTTGTTCTCATGGTGAAGAATTATTACTTTAATTTTCTTTTAAGAAACAAATTTGACCAAATATCGTCAGGAGTCGATACTGTAACACTGTAATTTTTTATTATTTTGGGTATAATCATAATCTTACACTACTTACACAATATTCCAGAATTGTCATCTCTGGCGCGGTAAATCGGTACAACAGACGAGTATGGCCTGCCAGTAGCATTCAATCCAGACTCATTAGCAAAGATATAATCTTGGAAAAGAGTGAAGTTGGTCGTTTGGCAGCTCAAACTCTCTTCAGGGGCGTTGTAGAATCGGGCGATTTCATACCATCGTCCTGCCCAGCGAGCGAAGTCGACGTTGTCCACGGGGCGGACGTCGGGGCACGGGCCGAAGCCGAAGACCTGGGCCGAGGAGTACCCGATTAGGGTTAGGGTGACGAGAGCGATCAGGGTGCGCATTGTGATGGAGTATTACGTTGTCGACTTTCTTTGATCGAACGAAATGGAAGAGTGCGGCGAAACAACTCAACAATTTTATGTCATCTGACAGAAAACCCGATCGGTGTACATTGGCGGATCCAGCATAGGGCAAAAGGGTAACGGCCCCTTGTTTGCGGTGCATAGAGGACCGTGGTCAGGCGCGAAGCCTGGGGGCTGTGGGGTGGCACCCCGAAAAAAATTAAAGAAATACTAAAAAAAAAAAATAATAATATATATATTTATATATAAGTGTGCAGGGGGGGGGGGGCTTGTCGCTGCTGGTAAGTAAAGAGACTTTTTTTTTGCTCGCGTTGGGGATATGTTTGAATTCAAACCCTTTCGCCCCCCCCCCCCAAAAAAAAAAAGGTGACGGTGTTGCCTCACGTTTACACTTTACCCAAACCAAATTACTGCAGACAATTTCGTGTATGTTTGTTATCTTCTCCTCGTGCTCCTACTTCTTCCTTTCTCTCTTTTTTCTTCTTCTATCTCTCCTTCTTATTCAGCATTGTCCTCTATTTATTTTCTTGTCAAACCATCGGAGGGGCGGGAGGAATCTATTTTTTCGGTACCCGGCCTCTCGATACACCCTGGCTCCGCCACTAGTTTAGTCTCATCACCAAGCCCGCATTGTCTATGATGTTTGTATAATGGGGGCGTCGCCACAATGACAATTTTGCTCTGCATCTCTCTAGTGTAGATTTTTCGTTTGTGATCTGGCTTCTCTAGACTGAGAAAGCACTTTCACCTCATCCTAGACCAAACAGAACACAATGAAGTGTCCTTTCGCATTTGAAACCTTACGTAATCGATGTATATTTGCACCCTGAAAAGATCCAACAATACATGCATACACGCATACGCACACACATCGATTTGTCCCTATCTTTCTCAATCGTTATTATCTACCTTTCTTTTTTTTCAACTATCCGTTTGTTCTCTCCATCACACCCCAAAAATCTTTGTGAGCTTCCATATTAAAAAATAGGGCCCTGAGCCACTTTGAAATTTGAGCCATCCGGTTCCCTAGCCTCTAGAAATACTCCCACCGTATTAAAAAAACAATACTTGGCTCAAAATGTTCAGCCCCTCGGCAATTTTCGCCCCCTACATTCCGACCCGAGGGATCCGGGCCCCATAGTACCATCCGACTCCCACTTTGCACACAATTAAATTCAATAGAAGTAAATCATTATAATCAGGAAAATAACAGAATGCACAACAAAAACTGGTCAGAAAAAGAAAATGATGGACACTGTTCACAAATGAACATGAAGTTGGTATCAAAATAAATCAACTTGTAATAATACACTACCCATGAATTTTTGTGAAATCCCAAGTGTGTGAATAGCGTTTTCGTAACGGGTTGAACGTCTGTATCACGTATTAGAAATTTATTTAGAATGAATCATCATGATTATATTTCAACGAATGATGAGCGTTTATCCGGCGTTATTGAATACCCAGCCCCTCCCCCCTTAGTTCTTCCTTTTGCCAAGACATGCCGCAGTCCCTTTAAACACTTAACATGTGATGATTGTCACATAAACTAGTTCATTTTTCTCACATTAAATGACTTAAAAGATTTAAAAAAAATAAACATTAAACGTAGTTCATATACTGTAATTAGCTATATCATGCTTCTTTTCTTCTTTCGCTTCGTTGGATTAATTTAAATGTCTAATTGATATGATGTGACCCTCAATTTACTTCATTTGATCCTACATTAACAAATCGCCAGCTTGCTCGTGTTTAACATTTTTTTTTTAATTTGACAGTATAGCATTGACAAAGCTTAAAAAGATGACATTTTCGTTCTTCTTTATTCGTGGATATAAACAAATTACGGAAGCCCTAAAGTGACACTGAAAACGACATTAAATTGGGTATAGAACTTTTTATGTGATAGAACAGTTAACCAACTGAAGAAAAATGAAGTTTAGAAGGATGGCAGCTGTTGCAGCAAAAATATCGTCATTATTATGTATGTCCCCTTAATGCCTCCGTAACATTTTAAAATGCAAATAATATTTTTCCCGTCGGTGCCCAAGTGGCACCCACCGAATTTGTATTTCGTACCCGAGACTATCATATTCACCAATAAACCAGAATTATCATAATTTGTCACGGTCCTGCTAGGATTCTCCTTGACTACAGCGACATGGTTTTAAAGCCCAAGTACAGTTTGGTAAAAGCGAATATTTTTATCGCCAAATTTTGTCTTCAAATCTATATAAAATGAAACATGATATCATGAACATGTTATACAAAAGATTGTGCGAAAAATTAACAAGTTTTGGAAAAGTTATAACCTCAAGTGTGCAAAATATTTCAGCGTCGTATCCCCCGACGCTAATTCAATATTTTCTTTCTTGATAAAGGACAACTTCTCATGCACAGAATTCGATGAAAATTTCAGAATTTATTCTTTATGTATTCCTTTTAGCGTGCTTTCATCAAATATTTGAAATAATTTTGTATATGCCCAATAAGAAGCAAAATATTGTTATAACCAAGAGAGGGCGCTAAATACGATTTAACGGTCAAATTCAAATTTTTAAAAGAATTCGCTCGTAGAAAAATATGTTATGGTCTTGAAATATGTATAGAAACTATATGTCATGGTAAACATCCCCAACATTTACATTTCTTTAATCTTTACCAAAACTATACTTGGGCTTTAATTCTTGCAGTGCTACTAGATACAAATCATCAGCGTTTTTTTACGAACCGGCCTGTAACAGCAGGTCCGCTGCTTGAACACATAGAAACCCGACATAGCGTCAAGTACTATGGCATTCCACTTCAATTCATGTTATTTCAATAACATTTATTTCGATTGAATTGCTATGATTGGCTCGTGTAACCACCTTTCCCTATAGTAGGCATGTTCGCAAATGTTTTCTAAATGCTCTCTCTTTTCCATATTCTTTTTTTTTTCATTCACTTTCTGTGATTCCTGGCTGATTCTTCAAAGAATCAACATGATCCACTCCACATAGTATCAAGATTTGCAAAACGCGTAAAAAAAAAATAATTATTTCTTTGAGTTTTTTGCCTGTACAAATCGGAACATGATACCGATCTAGAAGTAACTTGCAAGTATGTCATTTCTATTTTTAAACCCCAGCTATTTTAGAACTCGGGAATGACTATGGATTTTCCAAACTTGTGTCCCCTATTCAAGAAAGTTGTGGTTTAGATTTCGATCTCTTGAATTTGTATACTTCTTATACGTGTACGTCAGTATCTTATAGACTATTACGTAACTATTATTTGCCTTCAAACAAGTGAAATTTATTCCAAATGACTTTGGGAGAAAGTCTACAAAGAAAAGCAAATATCTTAATCCAAATAAAGACCTTTTAAAGTTTGTTTTAGTCCCCGAGAAAACCTTACTATGTGGTTTGATGGGTCCATAAAATTCAAAAGTTAAGCAAAATTAATATGAGTTGTGAAAAGAAAAATGTCGATGACAAATTTTCTTTCCTTTGTTAGAAAGGGCAATAGTGTTAATTTTAACAGTTTTTGAACGCCCCTGTTATTCTTCAGCTTAAGCATAAAAGTTACGTAAACGTTGGTGTGCCATTATGTATGGGGTAGCTTTGGGGCTCAAGCCCCCCCCCCCCTCTTTTGCTTTATGGGACGGGACGCAAAATTGAAGCTCAAATGGGTCCATATTTGCTCTGCAGTGGGACACAACTATTTTGGGAGCAGATTTTGCCTGCCAGGTCCTGTAGGACAAGGCGCACAGACTTTAACAGAAGAAACACTCAAACTTGTTTATATACAAATATTCCAAATATGGAGAAATAATTGGTTCCTCACTCCTTTTCTTAGAATCGAAATGATGATTGAAAATTGTTTTTTTTTAGTCAAATTAAGTTATTGAGCTTTTTCGTCTTAGTTTGTGTCTTTCTTTCTTTCTTTTTAAATTCTTCCTTTGTGACATCCCCCCATGCCCTCCACGACTTACACACAAAAAAATCCAGACGGTAAAAAACCCCTGCCCAATTGGTAAGTGACCATGGTGCCAAATATTTGCTCATGATGCAAATAAAATCAAGTGGTCTCAACAGAAGGAGGGCGTGGTAGAAATCACGGTATCGAGGTTCTTTATTTTGACGAGAGGGTCTGTATTCTGTTCAAAGCAGGTTCTTGTCTCACATCAGCCTCCGACATCATCATCATGCGCATCTTCCTCGCCTCCCTCCTCCTCCTCGTCACTCTGACCGGGTACGCCTCGGCTCAAGTCCTTGGCTTTGGGTGCTGCCCGGACGTCCAACCTGTGCGCGATCTCGACGAGGCTCGCCTGGCTGGTCGCTGGTACGAGATCGCTCGCTTCTTCGCCTCCTTTGAAGACGGGGCTTCGTGTATCGCTGTGGACTTCGCCCTGAACGATGGGATGAATGAGCTGGATAGGTATTTCTCCGTAATCACTTCGGGAGTCGATGCCTATGGTGAGGGTTTCAGCTCGGAGGATACGGCTAGGCAAGAAGATGGGCGAATTGGTAAGACTATATTATGATGATGAAGATGATGATGATGATGATGATGATGATGATAGTGAAGATGACATTGATGATGATGGTGATGATGATGATGATGATGATGATGATGATGATAGTGAGGATGACAATGATGATGGTGATGATGATGATGGTAATGATGATAGTAGGATGGCAATGATGATGATATTAATTGTGATTATGATGATGACAATAAAGATGATATTGAAGATATCGATGGTGGTGATGATGTTGGGGATGAAGTTGATGATGATGATGATGATGATGATGATGAAGAAAAAGAAGAAGAAGAAGAAGATGATGATGATGAAAAAGAAGAAGACGAATATGATGATGATGATGATGATGATGATGATGAAGAAGAAGAAGAAGACATAGATGATGATGATTATGATGATGATGATGATATTGAAAATATTGATGGTGATTATGATGACAATAATGATGATAATGACTAAGCTGATGGTGATAATGATGTAGCTGGTGATTATTATTTTGATTGTGATTATAATGACGATGACGATAAAGATGATATTGAAGATATCGATGGTGGTGATGATGATGAGGATGAAGATGATGATGATGATGATGATGATGATGATATTGAAAACATTGACGGTGATTATGATGACAATAATGATGATAATGACTATGTTGATGGTGATGATGATATAGCTGGTGAGTATGATACTGATTGTGATTATAATGACGATGATGATGACGATAAAGATGATATTGAAGATATCGATGGTGGTGATGATGATGATGATGAAGATGATGATGATGATGAGGATGAAGAAGAAGATGAAGAAGATGATGATAATGCTGATGATGATGATGAAGAAGAAGAAGAAGAAGAGGAAGATGATGATGATGATGATGATAAAAAGAACCATTCAATCCAATATCCTTAAAGGTGCAGGTTCGGAACATCTAGGCACACCTTTTGTGTTTCGATGATACACCAAAATGGTGCAATATTGCACCCAAAAATGTGTTCCTTTTGTTGCACACCAAAACAAGATGCAATGTTGTACCTTCAGTCGTAAGAGTACACACCACGACGCTTCCATATAATAAAACGTACTTGTTTATACATATTTTCAACACGATATAACCTATTTTCGTAAAATTCAATCTAATGCCAATTCAATGCTCCTTAGTCAAGTTTTTCAAATCGGAACCGACTTGTGATTGATGTGTTCAATACACAGCGTTCGAATCTCGTCCCATGACTTTTGACCATAGGATATATATCTGCTCTATGGTTTTTACCCACTTTATTTTACGGAAATAGTTTTAACGTGTTAAATATTTTCATTCATCTATTGATTTAATTGTCGAAAGGCACTTTTCCCTCTTCTTCCCAACCCACAGACTTCGCAGCTGACGAGTGGGACGCCTACTCGATCGGGGCAGTAAACTACGATGACGAGATCTGGTTTCACGGGTGCCGTCAATACTTCTGGGGGCTTTTCAATGTCCAGTACAACTGGATCTTCGCCCGGGAGCCTAGCCGCACAGAGGAGCAGTACCAACGCGCTCTCGACTTCCTTTCCTCGCAGGGGATCAACGTTAATCGTCTGATCATGACCGATCAAGTGGGCTGCGAGAGGCGACCGAATGACGTCCAAGATGGAGAGTGATGGTCATCGACGACCATTTGGTGACTGGCGACGACCAACATCGATGTCATCTCCCATGATGGTGACAATGAATTTAGATTTAAAAAGGCGTTCCTCATTCAATTTTGAATATTTACGCCTGTTTATATTTTAAGTTTTAATATTTCGAATTTTTATTTTGATAGAAAATTTTGGATTTCTTGTCGAGATTTATCAGAAAAGAAAGCGGAAGAGTTAATTTTGGAGCGGTAAAAGGAACCTTTACAGAGCCACCACATTAAAAAATTTGTTAATAGCCCTATAACATCATTCAGATATTTGTATCTTGTTATACACTTATTGTGCTATTCTTATTATTTGTACATATTCTAACTCCCTTGGAAAGTTTGCGACAAGTAGAAAGAGAACTTTTGCAACCCCCTATTTTGAATCATATTACTTCTTATATATATATGATATATATAAGAATATTTTAAATTAAATAAAAATTATTGGCATTAATGCACACTTCTCGTCTCGTCTTTGATATATATACATATATACAGGGTGAGTAAAAAAAAATGTCCCCCAACTTTGAAGCTGTCCTGTTCGGAATATAAAATTATTATCCTGAATTAGGTGGTATGTCCTGAAAGAGTATTCTCCAACGAACATTTTGGTACCATTTTTATGTGCATTATTGCATGCATGACTGAACAAGAGACGATTGTTCTTGAGGAACAAAGTGTCACTCGCGCCAAGTGGCTGGGTGAAGACAAAAAACAGCCTTTGGTCGTGCGGCAGTTGGACAGATAATGGCAAGCTCAAACAAGCATTTGCAATCGCACGCACACACACACACACACCCACACACACCCACACATACAAACACACACATACACACACACATACACACACACACACTCAGAGTAAACCACAAACAAACAAACCCACAA
>BQKZ01000176.1:128057-160268 GCA_036244855.1 Temnopleurus reevesii | reverse complement strand
GGGGGGGGGGCAACAGGGGGACGTTCATCAACAATCTATTTTGCACAGTCATTCTAATAAGCTCTTGCTCCAACACTTCATCAGGTATTCAGGTAAAAAAATGGAAATATTAAATGAGGCCAGGAAACAGGCCGTGACAAAATTTGGCCAGATATCAACGCTGTACACAAACTGGACAGCTAATCAACATGAAGCAAAGTGTGCAAATGTGCCAGGATACAGGATACTGAAAACTACATCGAATACCTTATGATGTACTAAATGAAATAATAATTTGTAAAAATCTACCTTATAATTGATACAAACCCCAAAACTTAGAATGAAAAAGAAAATACTGTTTAAAAAGGTGGAGAATTCTAAAGAATTGTATAACCATCATTATAGATGACTTAAATGAACAATAAGTCACCCCTCCTACCAAGTTCACAATGGTTTGCAGTCCTGATATTGTGAATATGATTCAACGAAAAGCTGGAAAGGGCAAAGGCATACTTCTTGCATAAAGTCAAGGTTCATTTTAAGGCATATTTGGGATAAAGATATATTACAGTACGGTGTAGGAGCACAGCAGTCAAGTGTATGCATAAGATACATGGGGACCGGTATTATAAGGAGGCGATATCAGAATTAAATCGCTCCCTACATGTATTTTATCATCAGCTTCTTTGATATTGATATCAATCCAAAGTATACACTGTACAATACAAAGCTGCGACTGATATCAATATCCTACAGTTGATATTGATATCTCTTTACAAGTTCAGCCCGAGTTGCTTTATGGACACATCAGTCACACAACACTCGATTTGAATTATAATAAAAGTTATGGGAAGTTATGGAGTGTTAAAGTTATGGAATGCATAATGAATGTTATGGAATGCATAATGAAAGTTATGGAATGCTTTTATATGAAAGTTAGGGAATGTATAATGAAGATAGATAAGAATCATCAATATGAAATATGATCATCAACTGTTATGCATTTATCATCACACATTAGATTGTTAGGCAACAGAGGAAGTAGAAGGGGTGCAAAAGGAAAAATGAGGGGTGAATAATTAAACAATTGTCATGAAAACAGTCTGATAGATTGTACCACTGAAAGCTACAGAGGCTGTGTCTTAAGAAACCAAGGAAATAAAATCCAACACAATTTACAAAGGCAACATCCTGTTACATCCTTGTCCTCCATTTCTTATTACTCATATTCAAGTTAGCACGCCATGTTCATGAATAAGTGAACATCCTAATCTTTCTTACCTCCATAATGCAAAATTGACGCCAAAAGTTGGGGAAAAGACCATACAGTGGACATGCCTTGCAAACGCCATTCAAATAATGAATATTTAAACACAGGCTGGTACCATAGCACAATATGTTCATATACTCTGATATTTGAATGTCCCAGGTATGCATGTATATCACACTCTCCGACCTTAGAATTCCTCTCATAATTCTACATGAGAACCAGCAGATCTTTGAGACTGAAAGACACTAGTGCCAATAAAAGCAACCTGCAACTACAAAATGAATACTTCTCAGACCCGATAACACTGTCCCTGGGACCCATTGCTGCCCAGCACTTTAGGCAACCAGTGCAAGTTTTTACTGGCAAATCTTGTGTCCGCTGAAAATTAGTCACGGTAATTATGATATCCATATCTTGTTCAAAGATACATTTTTACCCAATTTGGATGATAACATCAAATTGGCAATCTTGTTTTGGCCCGTACCTTGCATAATGCTGACGACTTCAAGTGCTAACATCGACAAAAACACAATCGCAGGAAAGTCACAGGATGTACAAACTGAATAGGGTCAATGCCATAAGGGCTGGTCCAAAATTCACTAGCAGCACGCAATACAGTGAAATGAAAAATCAGTGACAGGCAACCTCAACGAAAGCTATTTCTCATCAGTTTTAACAGAAATGAAATACAGAACATTACAGCTTCAGAGTTACTCTCCATGATGCGAATGTTTGAAGCCAAGTCCCCTTTTCCTCTTCAAAAGATGTCTCTGTTTAGATTCTTGGAAAGCACCATCAAATGCTCAAATTTACCAGATCTCGCCTCAAAAAATTTCCTGGTTTTCCTTTTTATCCTTTTCTGATGTTTACTTCTGCTTAAAATATGTAGTTTAAAGAATACAATTTACAATATTTATCCAGATATAATCATTAAACACACTGACCAACAGAGAGAGAAAGAATTGTATGTTTGTTCATTCCGAAAAAAGGTCCCTCCTCCATGTCCATGCATGGAGCATTGATTCAAGGTAGATATTGAACTGAAGGCCTGATTAGGTGTACGTTTATTGGAATATTGAGGATTCTCCGGCCCGCTTTGTGGTCCATGTAATACATGGCGACATATTGAAGTCTGTCACATTGGAGCGGGCTAGAGGGACAACGTGGTTCTAATTATGGCATGAATTGTAAATATTTCCTTCTTTATTTTCCTTGTTCACACAATGGTTTGGGATTGTTTACTGACTAGGTTATTATTCCTAGATTAACAAAATCCCACTAATTTCCTGGTGGGTTGGTGCTATGGGTTCTTGCACTTTTCAAACTTTTGATATCAGTTATTGCAGTAAAAATGCTATCAATACTGAACAATGCGGTGCTCTAGCACAATAGGGGATTGCTTGATACATTTATATTACCAATTATTGAAATAAACATTTTGTTCTATAAAAACAAATATTGTGTTGTCATAGACCATTTTATTCTCATGCCAAGAAGCACTTATTATCCTACATTTTCTTTTACAAATAGATATCTTTTAAAAATTTCAGGATTTTTTTCTATTTCAAATAGAATATTGCGCTTTCTTTATGAGATGGTGGGAGAGATAGAAAGAGAGGGAAAGAAAGCGAAAAGGGAAAGAAAGCGAAAAGGGAAAAAAAATATACATGTACAAAATTTATTTCTTATAAATATACAAATTGTAGGGCTTTTATATGCATAAAAACACACTGGAGGGAGAGAAAGAGGGAGGGAAAAGGGAACAGCTGGGAAGAAAGAAAAAGAAAGAGAGAGAGGCAAACAAGAGACGTGGGGACAAGCATGTACAGTATATACACGCTATAATGAGGAAATGAGTAGATAATAAGGACTGGACATAATTTCATGTTTGCTCATAATATTGACTCTATGAATGATTAATTTGATCGCAATATAAACAAGCCTTTGATGAGACTACACTCTGCAAGAGGATGTGTGTTTAAATATTGATTCCGCGCATGGCGGATAATAAATGAGAAAATGTAAGCAAAAAGACGGACTGGTCTCTCCCCACAACATTCCTGCATTATGACTCCATTATGCGCCAATCTGATATTGTATCAACAATCCAAGTGTTTTATGGATAGAAATTGCTCAATTGACAGAACACACAGTGTTATATTTTGCAGTATTTGATGATTATATGTTGCAACTTAATTAAAAATGAAGAATGTATTATCATTTTTTGTTAATGATGTGTCTATGCAATGCCAATTCACAAGTGTACAAAACGAACAAAGACAAACATATTTCCCATTCTAGTGCTGGACAAAGGCAGAGGCGGGGCTTTTTATTATTATTTTTTTTCTCAAAATGGCTGCCTTTTGGGGTTTTCATCGATTAAATCTGCCTTAATAAAATCTTATCAAAATCATAGAAATTTTGTCGCAATGCCACTTTTTATATTTTTCTTTAATTTGCCTCCATTTTTAAATATTCTGCACAGTTTTATTCCACTATTATTTATTCAATGTCCGTAAATTAAAACAAACAAAAATGCTCAAGCATTCATTCTTTATGAGAAAGAGGTATTCACTGTCAAGCTAAATACATCGTCCATCGTTTCACGGAAGAAAGAAAGAGCATGAGCAAATCACAGAATAGCTCAAATGGAAAATCACAAGTGCACAATACCATGAATGGGAATTACTATTATGTCGAGCACGCTGTCACAGCATGAAATATAGTTCCTGAATACATCCCCTCTAGGATTAATTTCAAAAGTGGTTCTCTCTTTATGAGACGGCTGGACTTTGGTTATCATTCATTGTATAAGTGTGATTATGTGAGCAGGCCATGAATATGTTGATATGAAATCATACAGCTTTCCCTTTTCCAGTGAAGCACCACTTATTAGGATGAAGAGCAGATGGATGTATTTTTGTTTCAGAGAACCTACGTAAGATTTCTCCGTCAAAAACATAGCTATGTGGTTTTATACACTTGTACATCTTAAATCCACAAGCTGTATTCATTGATTGTATTTCTATCAACAAAGAAAATTTCAATTTGCACTGAAAGCATTTTGTTTCATTTGTCATATAAAGCTTAAAATGCTACTTATTTTTGTTCCCTCTCCTGTTGTATCAATTCCTTTATCTTAAAAATACAAATTTGGTTAAAATGACAGTATAAAGATTGAGAGCTCATTAACTTTTGGACATACTGTAAGATGAGCCATTGTTCGATAAGGGAATATATGCAAATTATGCTGGAACATATTAATCTTGCAGAAAAATCAGAATTCCATAGCTATTTCAAATAATTGAAGAAAATAAAAGTGAGACAGAGAAAGGGACAGAGGGAGAAAAAAAAGAAAGAAAGTGGAGAGAGAGAAGGACAGGGGAGATATAGAATACAAACAATTGTGATATGATCTGTAAATTCTGTACAGTCATTGCATCACATATCAGCACAAACTGGTTTGAATTATAGGAGAGTTGTAAATGTCGAATGTGACCCGCTACAGTACACAAAAGGCAGATGTAATCTGAATTAGCAGACCCCTTTCGCACCAAAAATATGAAACAGCAAAGAAATGAAAATGCAATAACAACACCACAGTCTGAGCATCCACAGTGATAAGAAACATTTGAGCTCTTATTTTCAAAACAAAACAGAGAATATGATTTTCGCCAGTAGAAGTATCCTTTTTTCATAATTTTAAAGGTTGACACATTTTATTTTTGCTGGCGTTGTCGATTTTAAAGTGCACTATTGGTTCATTACGTGGGCACAAATCAAATTTGATACACAGGAAATAGTGAAGTCAAGTGCAAACAATAGCATGCTACAAAACAAACCACAAGCTTATTGTGTGTGGGAAAGTTCTGATTCAATTTTTTTTCAATAAAGTGTGACATTTTGGACATGGAATTTAGCTGCCTTATTGCATATTATACTGAACAATATATTCATATGATATGAAAAGTGATAGAGCTTATAAACGTATATGCTTCAACTCACTTTTGAGCTTTAAAAATCATGTCAACCAGCAGAAGTGAGATGCATTTTTCTTCCAATTATGCAAGCTGAGAGCTACAACCAAAACAATTTCTTTTCAAGATGCAAGAGAGTCAGTCATGAATAAAGACGAAAGAGAAATTTGTTTTGCTGAGAATACCATAGGCAAAATACAAAAGGACTATTTGGCAGAATATTAAAGCAGCAAAGAGGTACAGTATCACAAAGAAACAGGTATAGGTAACACACACACCATGACAACTAAACGCTTTTGCAGAAGAAAAGTTGGTGATGAGACAGATAGAAAGAATAAATCGCCATGACAACAAAATACACCAACATTTACCTTGTTGGTAGTCCCAGGAATTCATTGAATCTTCGTCGCTTCGCCCGCTGCCTCGGTAAAAGGCAGCGTTATCAAAACCGGCTTGGTGGCCT
This sequence comes from Temnopleurus reevesii, assembly GCA_036244855.1. NCBI lineage: Eukaryota > Metazoa > Echinodermata > Echinoidea > Temnopleuroida > Temnopleuridae > Temnopleurus > Temnopleurus reevesii. Next base: position 154,579 of record BQKZ01000176.1, on the reverse strand, counting down.
TGGCGCATGGAGGAGGGTAGGGAGCCGTAGGTGGGAGGGTGCTGGGAGGGGTCGTCTGATGTAGAGGGGTGTAGAAGAGGGGCGTGTGAAGAGTCCTTTAGGGTGGAAGAAGTGAGGGAGGGGGGCTGGGCTATAGGGCCGGTGGGGGCTGTTTTGGGGCGGGGTCAAATATCATACCCCATGGTAGACATATTCCAAATTTCCAGTGATTAATAAGTGTTATCAAATTATCAATTTTAGGAAAAGATGAAAATGATAAATTCAAATTTTGAAATCAAGAAATCAATTAATTTTTTTGTATCAATACATTAAATTCAAATGGAATAAGTATCAATTCCACAGCAAAATAAATTTGGATATTTTTTGTTCATATTTGTTAGGATAATAACAGAAGGGATCAAGCAAAGTTTTGAGTAAACCAGCACCATGGGAAAAGAGATTGTGCATAAAGGAGTAAATGAAAGGTATATGAGGGGTACATGAGATGGGTGTATAGGGGTTAGGAGGGGTATAGAAGGGTTAAGAGGGGTATAATGTAGGGGTTGGGGACAATTGGGTGGGGTTAGTAAGAATGAGAAATGAATTAATCATTAATAATGGTTATGAAGCTACTCATCATATATCAGTACCCATATCTTCTTAATGATCATTATAAGGTACAAATCAGAATTCTTGGGTGACATGCTATCACTATGAAGCTCAGAACATTGGTACATGGCACAGTGACTGCACCATTCTCAGTTTTATGGGGTGTTGCTCAAAATCAACTGCAAATCAACTGCAACTTTGCAAATTGTAACGCGCATTTTCATTCGCGCATGGTGTGCGCATTTAACAAGACGCGCATGAAACAATGATTTTGATTGGCACGTACCGATCAACTGCAACTTGCGATCAATTGCAGCCTTTGAGCAACACTTCCTTAGAGTGATAACCGGTGCATGTTACTAAAAAATTGTGACTTGTAATGTACTCCAAAGTGATCAAACATTTCAAGATTCCCTCTAATTAAAAAGCAAAAATTATTCCAAATGAATAATATTTTCATATAAAAATAGAGCCCACCAAAGTCTCCCAAAATGAAATGCAATGTAAAAGAAAATTTTAAATTCAATAACCATCAAACGTTAACAATGATATGGCATATAATATACCCATCATGCAAAATATATATTAGTAAAGCAATACAAATAGCCATGCAATTAAAATGATGGGAAAATTTATTCAGGCATGAAGAATCATAATAATTAAAGACCTGTTATGAATAAAAGCGTTAGTTAAATGCATTCAAATGCAAGCCCCTACAGACCTATATTCAATTCATGTTCCATTCTATATCTTGAATATTAATTGTTCTTTATTCAAATAACCAGAGTGAATAAACTTTACTAAAATACTGGATTGTCAGATAGATTCCCTTTCAATTGCGATACGGAAACTCTGCTCTAATGCTAAGCATTCTTTTCCGCATTAAAGAAAGATAATGAAATCCGCTTCCTCTTTTAAAGATAATAAATACTTCCCTTTAGCCAAAGCCAAGCCATATTGTAAATCAATTAAAACACTGTATCATGGGACTTAACCAAACATATTTGACAGTTATATCACATGACCCGTCATGTTATAAAATGATGAAAAAATACAAGTTTTTTAAGATAGATGAACATCTAAACAGGGGCTGATTACCACTTCGGTCTTTGTATTTGTTTTACTAATATTTCCTAGAGCTTTATTAATACACAATCTACAAAAAGATTAACTGATAATTATATTCGCGAAATTTAAGGGAATCTGAGAATTATTTAGCTGATTTTGGAGGACAAAACCAAAAAAGACCCATGAATTATGTTGTAGATCAATGGATTTTCAAAGACTTGGGCTTTTTGTTTATCTTCTTCCACAGCAATAAATGACATCCCAGAAATGGGCTAAATGATGTTGATTAACATGTTGCTATGCTAGACTCATGCAACACCCCATGTAATAGTAGCATGATAACTTACTTCGTTTATGATTGGAGTCGCCTCTGTCACCCGACTTGGAACTGAAGTGTGGCAAGCTTCCTGATCCGCTCCTCTCGTCCAATGTCGATAGATTCGCCTGAAAGATCAGTATGAAGAAATTTTATCTAAATTGGCAACTATTTTGTCATTCAACATAAACATATTTTTCAAACTAAGAAGTAATCAAACACATGGTAATTTGCTCTCTATCTAAAATCATAGAAACTTCAATAAACATTTATCTTCAAACTTTGAATCAATTTTAAAACAAAAATAGCTCTTAAATTGCTAGAATTTGTATGCTAAAATATTGAATTTTATAGTGCTGGCAGTTAAGCTTTCTTTCATGAGGAAAGATTTCATTTACCTCTTTGGTCATTTGCATATCAAAGGCATTGTGTAAGATTGCTTTCATTTTTAAAATTCTCAACTGCCAGACCCTAGATATTATTTGACGTAACATGAAATAAGCTGGGATAATATTAGACTTCAAAGGGCGAAAAAGTAAAATACTGCCTCCAATGGAACACACTCCTGGAATCATGCTGCATGTATTAGGTTTATTTCCATTTTTAATGATATCTGGTTAGGGCAGATACTACATTCTTTATTTTTGCATCCTTAAATTTTTCATATATCTGAATATAATTAGATGGAACAAACAGCTTGTTTTGAGAATTTTTAGACTGCTCAAACATAATTTTACACAATGTCTTTAATTTTTGATCAAATAATATTCTCTAATATGTGTATCTCTGCAATAGTCTCAATCACCAGACCCATCATACCTGTCTCTCGGCACATGATTCCTTCACGAGGCGATGGCATTTCTTGTGAACCAGAAGCTTACAGTCGACGCACTTGTATCCCTGCCGCCCGAGGCCCCAGATTCGGTCCGCGCAGTAGGCACACAGAGCCCTCTGTTGGCAGAAGGGAAACAGAGTTATAGATTAATTTGTTTAACAGCGAGGGATTTTTAGTATTATGATTAGATTTCTCTCACTATTCGTGTATAATAAGGCATCTTATTGCCCACCCTTAATAAGAAACCAAACTAGACAGGTTCTCAACTAGATTGGTCACAATTCATGCCTCTGAATCAGACAAACATTAACTGAAGAACACTTTGCCATAATTTTAGTAATAATAACATATTTCTTCCATTGCATTTTTCTCCATGTGAAATAAACATCATGGCTGGGATTTGAACCAGCAACCTTCTCAATAGAAGACATAAGTTTTAACTACTGGACCACTATACTTGTATCCTACTGAAGTAATTTGTAAAGTTCTTGACTTGTGTGGAGTACAAGGGGTGTGGGGAGAAAGACTTGAGGGTCATTGTAATTCACTTAACCCTTTCCATACCCTGGCAGCCTCTTCAACACAACTCAGATTATTTCTCTCTGTTTGCCTCTCTCTTGAATAACATTTTTGCTATGTTCAAAATTATATTTTTAATGTGAATATTGCATTTCCTATTTCTTCCAAATGCCAAATAGATAATTCATAAATGAGAACTGCTGAAACTGCTTATCCAATAGACGAGAGCTGTGGAGTAAAATGAAGTAAAAAAAAAGAGATTGACCTTTCAATCCTAGCAGAATCTGAATCATCATGCTTGTGACTACGATTCTGCTAGGATCAAAAGCTCAAGCCCTTTTTTTACTTCATAAATGATTAATAAATAAAGGTTTGCTATTTTTCTTACCCGACTGAATCTCTTAGCCTGGAATGTATGGCCATTGACTTTGTACAGCTTCCGCCATCTCCGAGCTCCACGCCTATAGATATTTCCTGCAGAGGGAGAGAGAATGAGAGAGAGGATTGTTAGAGGTATTTCTGTCATATCATCCAGGAGACAAGGATTGGAAATGCAATGATGAAAAGTAAGTACTAAACTCCCTGCTCTATGCATTCTTGTCCTCCAGAACACTTGTGAGAAAATGAAGATGTTGTAGCATTTCCAAGAGCTACCAGAAGAAAAATAACCATAATTTTTCTGACGGAACAGACAAAAAAACACAAACAAGCAGACCAACACTCTTTATGTTTGTTTAGAAATGTGAACAGATGAAAGTGTGGAAAAATTCACAACCAATATCAATCTTTATCCGTTTCCTTGGCAGGGAGGAGCAATTCATCTTTGCAATGTAGCAATTGAACCAATACAATATTGACGGTGCACTCAACATATGCTACTTGCAAGTTGGAATTGACAAAAAGTTGAAGGAAATTCTTCAGACTATGCAAAATATGAAATATTTACCACATATAATTCATACTTGTCATGAGTAGAATATATGTCAGTGGTCCTTGAGGATAGAACTGACAAGTCACCCGTCCTAGACATACATGTACACCAAACTGACTACTCAGTAAACTTCACAAGACCACTTTTGTCTGTCAAACCAGACTGAACCTACCAGCAGAATTCATGTTTATCTTTTATGGGTTAGGATAAGAGTGCAGACATACCAGCTTCTATCCATCAAGCTTTTATTTCATGAGGTTAGATCTCTTAAAATATATTTAATGGCCATCCAAAAAAGAGTCCCTAGTACTACTTGCTGGTCAATTGCATTGTGTGTGTTAGAAAAAGAATGAACTGTAGATTTACCAGTACAGAAATACATTGCAGTGAATACAGAAAAGATGTACCTGTATATTATAAGTGCACTTCAGGCATATAATACCTCATTTTTATTATTTTTTACTCTTTCAAGCATGCTTGAAATTCATATTTTTCTGATACATGTAGGTATACAAATGTGACTCCAGTGTAGTATAGCCAAATGCTGATATGAGGCCTTTCTTGCAATATTCTCAACTGCTGTGAAAAATCAGGCCATGACTTGTGCCTTTCTGTTGCTTCTAATCAGTGTTTCCACTGCATTCACAAATTATCACCAGATTAGCGCTGAGAAATGAAAGTCTTAACATCTAGCCTCGGGCAGGTCAAGTTAATTAACTACATGAATAAGAGAGTAATATAATGAGAAAAGGAAAGGGTGGGAGAGAGAATGAAGAATGTGAACACAGTAGAATATAGCAAGACGAAGAGAAATAAGAAGAAGGGGGAGAGGGGGGGGGGGGTTAAATTATATCAAATTAGAGATGGAGAAAGAGAAAAGACCCAAAATAAGGAGGGGAGCACTTGAAATTGAAAAGGGATAGCATTGTAGTAAAGATCGAGGGAAGAAGATGAGATAAGGGCAAACAGATTTAGAAAAAGAGTAGAAAACTTTTAAATATGAGAGGAAAGAGAAGGGAAGGAGAGGCAAGAGAAAGAGGGAAAGGATGGGCAGGGTAAGGGAAGGAGGATAGGGGAGGAAAGGGGAGGGGAAAGGGAGGGGAAGGGGAGAGTAAAGGGGGAGAGTAAAGGGAGGGAGTGGTGGATGCAGAGATGACCGCATCAAGCTCATAGCTACGAATAGAGGTCATGACTCAGAAACAAACTTCCTTTCTCTCACAGCGACTCGGAAAGTGTGACAGGAAGCTAACCTGCGATCTGAGAGAAAAAATAAAATCTCAGCCCCCAGCTCTCTTACACATCCCGTCCAAAATAGCCGCACGTATGGCATTTCAAACAAGTGTTTGCTCTTGCCTTGAGAATTGAACTTGACCTACATATGAATTGCACACAGCTATATGGGAGCGAGCAACAGCAAAAAATTTATTCAACACAATAGTATTCCATACTTCACAAACCTTTATCCCTGTGAGTGTGCATACATTTCTGACCAGAAATTATTAATGCAGCATCGCCCTGGCCGTGAACCGCATGATGCAAAATCAAATTTGAACAATTTGAAAATTCAACAAGTTTTCTTGGTTCGATTTAAGAAAGTGAGAGTGTAGGAAAATCAGAGAAGTAGGCTGTGAAACCTTTCTCAACCTTCCTTTCTGAAACATTATTTCCAATTATTTTATCAGATTTGAACCATTGAGCAAAAGAAAAAGTAATCCACCTTGTGAAATTTATCTGTCCTCAAAACTGAACGTGAGAGGCGTTTATTTGGATCAAGGGATAAATTCTGTTGAGTCGAGACTTGAAACTTGTGGATGAATAAATCTACACATTGGACTAAGAAATTGACAATACTATAGATGAAAGAGAAAGAGAAATGGCTCATTCTAGAATTTTGCTAATTATCATACTTCTCAAAGACATGAATTTGTAAGCTCATAATATCTTCCATTCTCCAATTTGCTCTCTATCGCTCTCTCCCTTCATTGTTTGTATCTCACTCTCAATTTTTACCCATCGACAAGGAACTTCATTACAAATGCCCTCGCGAACAGAAGGGGTCTTGACGCAAATTACCAAATGACTCCCTTCTAAAGCAAGGAGAAATGCATGGCGAATCCAGTGATATTGAAATTAAGCTCATTAAGAGCGCCCAGCATAGGGCAATCAACGTGGGAATTAGTTTAAGATGAATGGGGTATCTTAAATGAGACAATATACATGCATGGGTCTTCACCACGAGATGATGAATCAATTCATGTATCTGGTAGCAAGGGGCGGAAGAGGGGGCTTAATAAGGAGTGCGGCCAGGAATATCATCTGTCCAATTTAAGGATGCAAATGTGGCCGGAGATTAACCTCAAATGGAATATCTAGAGACAAAGTATTAAGAGAGAGAATTTGAATTTGGAAGCAGATAACATGTCAGACGATTGTCTCCTAAATAAAATACTTGATGACTTGGGGATTTAACGAGTCAAATAGTAAAAATGTGAGACTTTAAATAATGCAAAACTTCTCCTTTGAAATAGACATAAAGAAATTGGACAAACAGACATTTTTTAAGTTCATTGTCTCACTTATTATTTTACTTGATCCCATATCCGGTTTTCTTAAAAACACCCTACATTTGATCAGTGATTAATGGAAATAATCTCAACTCAACTTGATAACGTTTTCTAAAACCAGGCAAGAAATAAGTCTTCAATATGAACCAAGAAGACTTAAAGGATATTAAAAACTTACCAATGAAAACCGCATCCTGCACAAAACAACAACAACAACAACCAGCAACAAAAAACAGAATGCCAACTGCAAATTCCACAAATCAGAACAAGAAAGCACTGGCCATATCAGAACTACAACTCCAAACAAGATGGCGAAATCCACTGGTCGAATGCAAAGCACAGGCCGAAATAAGAATGACCACTCCTGACCAAGCCTAGACTGCAACTGACGTGGCTGGTCGGCCGGTCAGCTCAGTCCGATAGAGGAAGTGGGCAACTCTACCAATGAGCAGTCTAGCAATCTCTCCTGACTTTGCTAATGAGCTCTGTATGCATGAATGCAATGCTCTCATTACTCATCTCAATAGTTTCCTCATTCATTCATTCCCAGTTTCCTTTTAACCTGCTGGTATCAAGTAGTCTCAGGAGAAAACCCTGTTTGTTCATGCTTTCCGATAAAATGTCTGAACACAAAGACCACATCCATGTAGAAAGCAGAGAATTTAACAATTTCCTCATTCAATAAGGTTTTCCCTATAAGTTGCTGATTTCGTGTACTCTGCGGAAGCAAACCTTGAGCATTCCAAATGCTTCTTGACAAAATGTCTGAACAAAAAGACCACATCCACTAAGAAAGCAAAGAAGTTGTCCTTTGTCTGCCCCCCCCCAAAAAAAAGAATTGCATCAATTTGTTTGAATCCATGTTATGATCTTCCTCCTCCCATTTTCTTGTTAAATGAATGTTAAATAAGCTGAAGTAAATAAACTCTACATTGTATATGATTGTATATTTTCTCATGACACTTGAAAGCAAATCAAGGTGCTTAAAAATTGTTTTGTATTCCAGCATAAAGATAGAGTCTTGTTTCAAGGCTACATATTGCGTGACAACCTTATGCAGGTAGTACATTGTAGTCAAAGGTGACTGATAGCTAAAAACAAAACCAATTGAAGAAGAAGAAGAAGAAGAAGAAGAAGAAGTTGAGATTAAACATTTATCACTCATTTGTGACTATTTCCTTTTTAGTTTACGAGATCCAAGGAAGGTAGCGACAGCTTGGCTTTGAGGAAAAATAACCAGGATTTCCTTAAACCAATTTGTTTCTGGGTTTAGATAACATTCAAAAGCATTTAATTCACTCATGGACAAGATAAATAGATACTCTACAATTGAACTACACTTGGATACACTTGGAGTGTAACCGAAGTATGATAAAAACACATTTGAAGTTTTACATTGTTTCTGTTCTCAAATACAATAGATGACACAAAAACTTAATGAATAAATTTGGATCAGGCATCATTCTCCAACCACACGCAGAAGAAGGAGGGGGGGGGGGGAGGGTGTGATATGAAGAAGGAAAAGAAATAAAAGCACAGTAGAATACAAATATCTCAAAATGTCACCCTGGGATTCATTTCACATTACCAAGATCTTTAGATCTGTTCCACATCTACATTTTTATTTTTGCACAGAAGCTGTATAAAATCACCCAAAATCTTTTTCAAAATGGTTGTGAGTCACACCTTCTCATCATCATAATTTCTTGCAAATTGAGGACTCCTTTTTAATCTATCGATATTTTTAGGAACCAGTGCTCTATTGACTCATACTAAGATATTCTTAGCTCACAGGTTTCCCCTCTGCGCTTGTACCCTCTCTCTAATTATATCACACCAACCTTGGCTTGTTTGTAGATTAACATTTGAGAAAGGAAACAGAATGAGAGAATGAGAGAAAAGAAGCAAATATGAGGGATAGAGGGTGAAATGATGGAACAAGGAGAAAGAAAGAGGGAGAGGAGAGAGCAAATGATACAGAAACAGATGGACTTGCAGACAGAGCGATAAAGAAAAGGTAAGGAAAAAGGAGATTAAAAGTGATGAGAGAAGTGACAAAGAAATAGAATAAAGTGGAGGAGCACGAAGAGGAGAGGGAGGCCACGTGAAAGGGAGAAAAGAAGAGGAAAAAAGACCTTCAAAAATACACCATTCAATATTTGCTAATAAAAATCTTAAGGTGCTGAGGAAAAGAAAATTTACTCTACTTATAATCACTCTGAAAAGGTGGATTATCTCTTTCAAAACTTAATTGCTCTTCATAATATTTGGAGTCCTTAGCAATGGTAAAAATCACTTTTTCACGAAGAGGGTTGCTTATAAAGCTCATGATTGGTGTTATTCTTTCTAGTACTTATTGACTGGTTACAATAATAACTAAATGTAATCTGGTATTCATTTATCAATTGTACCACTTTTAAATTTGGATGTTATAAATGGGAATAATTACCAAACATGAACCAATTGTATGGGGACACATGTGGTGTTGCTAACAAAGGGACCTGGTCACTTATATAATTCAAATTTTTACAAAAGTAGAGGAAGAAAAGGAATGCAAACAAAACAGAAAAAGAACAAAGCCAATAACAAACAACAGAAAATGGAATGTTTTGGCTTTATAGAAAATAACAGCAATTACTAGAAACAGAGACATAATACAATGGCTAGGATTGAAGAAAAGCAAATCAATAAAAAACACAGATCTTGCTTTATTTGAATGAATTATTCCAAGAAAACACCAATTGTGTAGGTTTTCTCCCAATTTCTACAATATTGTTCATAATGTGTTATTTCTGAAAACTTTCATCCTCAGAGGATTACAATGCAGAAGGAGAATTTTCACCTCCAGTCCCATGCATAATGGTTAGTGTTGTATTTTCACCCACTTTAATATTGTTTCTGGTAATTAGGGGAAGTGAAAATTCCCATATTGGATATTGAATAAACCATATTCTTATGATGTATAATGTACATGTACTGTAATATGTAATGTTTCGTAACGAGTAAACAAAATACTAGTACAGTTTGTCAATGATTTTTTTGAAACAGTGGAGAACAAAAAGGATGAGTGCATGGACGTAAAGAAGACATACCCAATATAGCGCTGAATGCACAGGCGTACTATTGAAATACATGCTTCAATTCACGGTCACTTGTATCAAGTCACTTGTAATTATCACTATGATGGAGCTTGTATTGCTGTTTCATAAAACCAACAACAATAAAAGGAGACATACAGACAGAAAAACAGACAAACTGAAATACAAACTTACTGTCTTCTCCCGGGCAAGGCAGGCCAGGCCGCACTGGAACTGTCGGGAATACTGCAGAGGGTGAAAAGAAAGAAAAGAAAGAAAAGAAAGAAAAGAAAGAAAAGAAAGAAAAGAAAGAAAAGAAAATGGTTAATAAACTGGAATATAATCATAGTAAAAAGACAAGAACATACACTGTACCTCTGAAAGATAATGCAGCTTATTCTGATGAAATAAACAATAAGAATTTAAAGATAAAAAAAAGAATAACATAGAGAACAGTGTATTTCATTATTTTTTCATTATATTTTCACATTCTTATAAAATCTTGAACGTCTTTCTTTAATAAAGTATCTGGCCTTGGGCAAAATAGGCTAAAGCATCCCATCAAAGACAAAATTAACTTTCAAACTTTCAACTTTCGAACCCAATTAATGATTCATGGATCACTTTGACCCGTGGAAACTTAAAATACCTGTACACTTTAATTAATCCCGGCCCCTAAAATCCGCCACATCACATGAGCCTCGGCACAAGGAAACTAGTCATTAACTATAGAAAAGCTATCTACGGAGTTTCGCCTGTAGGGGAATACAGAGCTCAAGCTGAACTCATTTATTATGCAGAGAGATGAGTTAAAGTATGCCCATGGATGATTAACTATGCATAAAAGCACCATCAAGTATACATGGTGGTTTTTGGCGCTTTCCATGGTTCGGACTGATTTATGAAATACGCCAAGCGTGGAATGTGATTCACCGCATCCTTCATGGCTACCCGCTCCCATGAAAAATACATGGTGTGATTACGATGGCTGTACAGTACGCAGGCACAAATATCCAATCTCTTAATAATATAGGCCTACAAAATGTCTGTGAATGAGACTAGCCTCATAGGCTTTGTACATAAGCTGTTTGTGACACTGCAGGAGATACATGATATGACTAGGCTTATTCAAGGCCCCAACAATATTTGTGGTTGCATTAAAAATTTTATCTTTATTGACAGATGTATCATAAAAATGCCTAACATAAGTTGAGTTATATCTCCATGGAAAGATGTATTTATCTTAAAAAAAAAAGGAAAGAGGGAAAGAAAGAGGAGAGAAGGAAGACGATTGGATGCAAAAAGAGGGATAAGGGAGGGAGGGAGGGAGGGAGGGAGNAGGATTGGTAATTCTTGGGCTGATATTGTGGTACCGGTATGTCTTCATCTTACCTGCGAGCATCTCGTATCTCAACACCTAGCCATTTGCTGGGGGGTGGGTAGACAGCATGAAAAGGAAATTAAGGGAGAATAAGGAAATAAAGCCTTGGAAAGCTTGGAAAGCAGGGACTGAATACTTGGACGGAAATTGGCAATCTACAACATTCTCCCCTAAATAGAAGTGACATTTTGAGACACTGCAGCATACTAATGGATTGATTAATGAGCTGAAAGATGGAAAACATAAGCAAAACAAAATCAAAGGAGACTCAAAACCCATCAAAGGGAGGCTTATAAAAACATGAGGCCCTTTTCCCATTTTTTTTAAATTCTAAACTAAAAGATTCTCCATAATGTCACTCACTAATAAATTGTTGTGCCTGAATAAAATGGCTAATTTCTTTAAATTTTTACAAAAATTTTCTGTTAGTTCATTAATTCTAGGAGGCCGGTCAATATTCCAAACATGATGCTATGGCTATAAGGTAATTTACATGATAATAAATCTTGTGGATTCTGTTTAACATATCAAAACATAATGAGAATCTGAAACTCATTTTGACCAAATTTATAGCATTTTGGCATAGTATCTACTTTATAATTTATGACTTTTTATATCCCTATACTAACACTTTACTGCATTGTAAGGAATTTATCCATATGTCTTGGAGTCCCTGATATCACTAGACAATATATACCGACAATGAAAATGTAACTCTTTGAACAGCAATGCTTTAGAAATATCTTACATTGCTTCTGGAACGCAGACAGGGTAGCAAGCCTTGAATAATATCAACTGATTTCCAAGTTGAGCAGCCGCATCACAAATTACATTGGCAGGGAAAGGCTAGTTGCACGCTCTAGTCAACCAGCATATGGAAAGCAATTTTTCTTTGCTACACGTATAGGCATACTTGATAACTTGTGTCATTAAAGCCCCCTTCACATTTGCTTGTGAGTAAGCTTTTCGATTGCTGACAAAAACAGAGATCATCAATGGAAATAATTCATGCGGTTCATGTTCCCTTTGTGTTCAATATGTGTTCAATATTATTACCAAGGCTTTAGCCCTTCACTAAAAACATACAAGGATTTCAAGTAAAAAATATTCCAACTCAGTGCTCATTCACCTCACCTAGGTTGAGTGCAGCACAATATGGACAAATTTCTGCTGCAGGAAAGGAACACCATAGCTGGGATTCATACCCACGATCTTCTGATTGGAGCCTTAACCACTTAACCATGAAGAGACAATCGATCAACAATGATCGCAGAAATAATTGTGAAAGACCCTTTCCATCTATACCATACCTTCTGCTGTCGATAGAATTTGTATGTCTGCCATTAAAAGAGATCGAAGGCCTTGTCAGTTGACAGCAGTGAGGGGTCTGGCCTTGGGCGCCCCACATATCAACATGCTCAAGTACAAAGTGAATGCGATTTATGCATATGATTTGCACATCTGGCCAGGCAGTAGGTCTTTCAATTATCTTTTGATTATAAAGCACTTGGAGGTTGCATTACTTGGACATTGCTTCTCGGAAAGATATTAAATTCAAGTGAATAAAGCCTCACTCGGAAAAATAATATTTAATAAAAAAAAAATACAGTTTAAAAGTCTACATAAGTAGACACATGCCAATCTTCATAATGGAAATCTAAAAACAATTCTCATTGCCTTTGAAGATTATATTTTGAGAAAATAATGCGCGGCGCCATCAGAAGTTGGAAAATTAAGAGTTTTTTTCCAACTTACCAAAGTTCCCAATCACTTTAATTATTGGAAATCAATAATCGGAATTAATTACTATCTTGTTGATCTCCGTTTCAATTAAGGATAAATATAAAACAGATTTGAAGTTTACATGTAGCTAACAGTTTGATTTACATTTAAATTCAAGCTTGCTTACAACTCACAAACAATGCCGAATAAAAAAAGGTTTGTTGTAACGTTAAAAATTTGAAAGACACGTCACTACATACAGATTGTATTGAATGGGGGGGGGAAGGAAGATTGTATTTCTGTACAGAATAATGTTTTCGGCAGAGGATGGAAGTTTAATGCAATAGTACTATAGATTTTAATGCATTAAAGCACTAGAACTTCACGTATCACAGCCTCAAACCATTCATTGCGTCGGTTCATTTTTCCATTGTTATCAATCACGCGTGAAAATAAAGGATTTCTATTTTCACCTTGCTAGATTATCCCTTTTCTATGAAAACTGCTGGCTTTGAATTAATTCTGATAAAAGGAAAGCTCTACATCTTCAAGCCAAGCCCATGCATCTTGTTCTGATAACATTTACAAAAAGCATGAGCTACATTAATAATACTGCACTGTACTCAAGTAACATAATGTAAACCCTTTGAGTACTCTACAGAGGGTTTTCATAACCATACGAGTAGGCTTCACACTTTCGAAACTTTTTCACATGACATTTCCTCATATTTTGATCAGTAAAAACAAAACATTGAAAAGACAACCCTTCAATCAAGGATCAATGCTTCTATGTCAAGTCAAATACAATCGTTTTAAAATATAATATGAGAGACATGTATTAGACATTTTTCTTCCTTGAAGAGGAAACATTTCCAACACTTTACTGTACACTTCTATGTGAAAAGGTTGCTAAACAAAACATATTTTGTGTAGCAATCATGCTAAAATGCATAGCAAATTGCGATGCGAAACCAGGAAAATTATTCCGTTTTACACAGAATATGTCTGTAGCCCGTCTCCCAAATGATAACTCACATTTCACTAAGCGGAGGAGATACTCTTGAAGGAGTAAGCGAGCCTTCCGAATGTCCATTTGAGCAACGACAACAGAAAAAGTCTTTGAGAGATACGATTATTCCCTTCTCTTCACCACTCCTCACAGACGCTACACAATTCTGGCGCACTTCCACGCCGCTGTACATATTTCCCCCTGACTAATTATCACTTTTCTATTTGTCCACAATATCTGGTTAGAAGCGCAAACATGTTTGTGTCACTGCGTGTATAACTCGGCTATCTAATCATGAATGCATGATGTACTAAGTGAAGGCTACACGCAAACCACATACAAATAGTCATATCCTAAATCAGGTTCCGATCCACAGAAATGCATACGAGTGAATATAATATACACAGCCATCCACAATATCACCATGCAATGTACCTTCTACATTGCATCGCTATGCCAGGAATGCTTAGCCAATTTAACAACAAAGAAATATACAACATGTAACGTCTCTCGTATGTGCTAGCGAGGATCCCTTTCCCATCTCTCACCCCTTTCTCGCAATGAACACCCCCTCTCCTTTGCTCGCGATGAGTGAGGTCGCAAATGTGCAGACGTGATTGAAACCTAGAGAGCGTGCTCATGCAGGCATTCCCGAGCAATCGCGTCAACCAGCGTGCAAGCTGCCTTGCAAGGGATAGGCTGCCAGTTTCAGCTGTCAGTACGCTGACTTGCGGCCATGGTTCGAATGATATTCGTCAACCATGCATCCCCCTCCTCTGTCGCCCCCTATCTCAGTGGCGATGCACCTCAGGGAAGAGGGGGCTACGCTGCATGCCTATGTGCAAGACACAGAAGATCCTTCACAATAACCACAGGGGAAGTCTATAATTAGCTTCTCTCACTCAAAACAACAATACATTTACCCAATAAATCTTGTCAGTAGCCTATTTTTAATCTTTGGTACGCGGCATGGGTTTTCCCGTTTATCGATCATTTCCTTCAAGTATATATATTGTTTGACCGAAGTGAGTATAAATGCCCATTTCCTTTTGGCTTTGAGATTAAAACAAAATCAAGGAATTTACAAACCAAATAACATATTTTGAAAATCTGAAATTTTAGTCATTACATTCTGTAAAGTTGATGAGCGTTAGCCTCAGTGAAATGGAGTAAAAAAGGTTGTCATCTACAAATATCTGTACTGTAGTTATAGTGATAAACTATTACTCTGACATAGCTGATATTTAAAAAAATAGTTCAATTTATATCCCTTACACTAAGATCGTTGCATTGACAGTGTACAGACGAGAAAAGTGAATAGATTTGCTAAGAGAGCAGTTTGCCATTGAATAGTACCATGGAATAGTACCATGGAATAGTACTTTTTAGCGCGTATGCGCGGCTAAAAGAGATCTGACCGCGCGCGAGAGAGACACTGCTTCCCAGCTACATGACACGGGAAACTTTAGCGCGTATGCGCGGCTAAAATATGTAAAAGAGATCTGCCCGCGCGCGCGAGAGAGAGACACTGCTTCCCAGCTACGCGACAGGGGAAATTTCTGGTGGGCTTCATTCGCACGATGTGCTCAACGAGAAGACGTGCCAGAGACTAGAAAACCAATTTATCAGATTATTATCATAATATTAAGACAAGGTAAGATTATTTAATCTGCTGTTATAGACTACTTTATTGTTGTTGCTGTTGTAAGAAGGGATAAAAAATAAAATATAAGATGACTTGATTCTCGGTACTGTTGACTAAAACTATTGGCACTGCCTGCACTCAGAGACCTGCCCGCGCGCGAGACAATCGGCGGGTTTCGTTTGCATGATGTGCTCAACGAGATAACGAGCCAGAGGCTAGAAAAGTAATTTATCAGATTATCAAGTTATCATTAAGACAGTAAGATTATTTAATTTGCTGCAATATACTACTTTATTGTTAATGTTGTTGTTGTAAGAAGGGATATAAAAGTAATATACAATGACTCGATTCTCGGTACTGGTTAAAACTATTCGCACTCATGAACATCAGATAGTATCCGATGATCATTTGTGCGAATAGTTTTAACCAGAACCTCGAGAGTCATTGTATATTTCTATAATATCTTCTGAGTGAGAAGGGTTAAAATTACAAAGTCTTGTTTGCAATGTTTTTTCCACTTAATGTTCCCTTGACCATCTTTACATTAAGTATCTTGCAATCATGTATCAATGTGCTTTCAATTCCAACCCCCATCCAAATTATCGCTGAATCAGTGTGATCCTCCTTTTATAAACATTCATCTAAACTTGGTCATGGTCAACTGACAAACTGATTGCCAGAATGAAGCTGAAACATGAGAAGGAACTAATTAATTTAGGGTCTTATGGTCATGATCAGGAGGTAAAGTTTAGGGTAACCTGAGCACAAATGTTGCCAAGGCTTGACTCGTGCCGTGATTAGCAGATTTAGAAGCCATGCTTCAATCTCGTGTCATTGAAACCAGATCTCATAGCAAACACCAATATGCAAGCATGGGACTGAACATAAAGATTTTCTGACTTTTGATTGATTTATGCCTAATATATTTTCGAGGCAAGGGTTTTGAAGGATTTTACACATCTAATTACAATAAAGAAAGCATTAATTTAGAAATACTTATCAAAAATTTAATATATTCACATTCCTATTCCAAAATATCACAAAATACCCAAAATTCATTATCCAATGCTGAACTTGAAAAAATGCATTAAATGATTTGGCAATAGCAATTCTTACTTTTTTTTCTTAATAGGCCAAATTTCATTTTTGGAAAAAAAGTTAATTTTGCCACCAAAGTATAATATTTGCCTGAAATCTTTAGAGGCTATCATGAAACTAAGAAGTTGAACGTCAGCTTCAGAATGGAGAAGAGCCAAAACCCACTGCAGGAAATATCCAGACATGATAAAATGATAGGTCATGCGCGAGAATTGTCTGGAGAAAACGTGATTTACATAATTGATGCTTGGATCGATAGAGAGATATGCGTTACATGGGATGTGGTTTGCCCCCTCCCTTGGCGAAAGCTTTGTAAACTGGAGCCGAGGCTAAATGGAGATCCAGAGTCCGATGGGAATGCAAGTATGTGAAGTGTGATCAGGTGAGATGGTGTGTTCACACTCAGAAATCGCAACGTTCTGAAATTTCTTGGAAAGATTTCCTTATTCTGAATACGAACGGGTGAATTCTTAAACCTTTCAATACACCAGAATGTTTAAAACAAGAGTATGGCCAATGGGCATTAATTTGCGTTTAGGCACAGGAAAAAAATTATAATATAATTCACTGGATTATCATCGTTGATATTGATATTTCTGCTAAATTCAAATAACAAAATTTGGCAGATTGCTGCTCTTGCTATGAATGAGAACTGATGTGTTCCAAAAAAAACCATATATTTTAGTGAGTAATTTCATTTCAATGACAAGGAAGTAAGCCTTACCCTTGATCAAATAAAATTTCAAGCATTCAAGCATAAACTACGAATAAAGAGATGATGAAATTGCTTTCTGAAGTTGGATTCCACTATTTACAGATATCTATTTTTCATATTTGCCTACAGCTGGTCATGCCTATAAATGATGATTGTTCACTGCTTGTGAATCTATATTTGCTCAGTATTTAATTGTCCTAGAATGCGAGTGGATGGTTTACAAATGCATACATGTGGGTTATTAGCCACACGCACTGAATAAAATGTCGACAGAATGCAGATGAGGAATGCAAAAAGAAATTTAACGAAAAAATAGGGGAGAGAGAGAATCAGGCAGTTGTGGGTTTGCCTCAATAATTTTGAGACAATATGCGAAATCTCCTCTTTGTCCTCCTTTAAAAATGTCTGTTTGTCAGTAAATTAATTTCTGACTTTTTTAGAAAATCTTGTCTTTCCTACGCTCCCCTTCTAGTTTTTTTTTTAATCCCATTCAATTTCATCTTTCTTTGAGGGGCGGGGGCAGGGGGAGGGATCATCAAATAATTTTCTCCCTGAAGACTCAAGTAAATGAAAATTCAGTATCATTTGTAGCATGGATATCAATTCTTAACGAGAACATAAAAAGGTAAGAATATAAACACACCTAGTATTAGTTTGAAAATATACCCTAACCACAGCCCTCAGATGGCAAAGACTACGAGAATAGCACAAGATACATGTATCTCACTTGGTCCCTACACACATACACTTGTGTGTACTTGTAACGACTTCTGTGTTACATCATTACAGTACAAACACCTATCTTCTCTTATCAAGTTCTCTGTACTCTGCAGTTCTTTCTGACCTGATAATGAGGCCATTATCTTAGTCCAGTTGAGGACTGTGTTTTCTGATAGCACCCACCTCTGCATTTTCTCTTACACTGAGCACACAGTGACTGCATAGCACTCAACCACAGAGTCCTTACATAAATATCTGATCGTGCTTATCCCTCTGATCGAGCCTGGTTGAGTGCTATGCAGTCATTGTGTGTTCAGTGTATGCAGAGCGGGTGCTATCAGAACACACAGTCCTCAACTGGACTACCTTTATCTATGCTTAAGAGCAATAGACCTATCTCTTTTTTTTTATATCAGCTCTGGGTTCTCTTATCAATGCATGCATTTAAATAGCCAAATCATATGGGGCCCTGGATTCTTTAGATAATGCATAGTGCTTGTCTAATCTCATACATATTTGATATTACAGTGTACATCATGCATTTTTGTCTAATTAGTGTTCAAAATGTCCATCTTGGCATGTGGATGCTTGTGTGTGTCTGGCAGGGATAATGCCAATTTGGCAAAAATTTCAAACATAATTGAGGCTCGTTAAAGAGGATGAATTTCCTGGAATCACATCACAATTTACAGAGAGCATGAACGATACAGAAATAATAGTTTGTTTGATTAAAATCTGATCTAAAAATGCACAACTTAGGAACATAATCATGATGATCTTGGGGTGAGAAAGTGGGCTAATTTCAGCTGCAATTATCTTTATTTTGGAAAAAAAAAACTATGATTTCTTTTTCAAAATTGGAGCATTGCAGTTCTTAATGAACTTTGCTTTTAAAAGTCCTTTGTATATTAACTGGGTATACAAAGTAACATTATTTCAAGCAAAATATCTGTTGGACTATGGGAACATCCATGTGGAGGTGTATAATTGCATCTATACTGGGTTATTTTTTTTGCTGAAAACTAGAGCAATGCTTTTTAGATGAACTCTGCAATAGTTCTCTGTATCTAAACTGGGTATCTTTCTAATCGAGGGACAGGCCGATAGGGGCGCAGGGAATGAGGAAAGATCTAGCCCTGAATAGGGTTTGACGCCCTTTTCCTTCCTTCCGGCTTTCCTTCAATCTCCCTATCACTCCATCCCAGGCAAGCATTTCCTGGGCACTCCCACACGCTAGTCTCTGAATTCCAGACCCAAATATCATTTCGATAAATCCATCACCTTCTGATCTGAAAGAAACAATACATCAATACAATCCCAGGGCGCTACAAACCAACTTGCCTGAATGCCCAGGGCAACAAAATTGAGCCATTGGGCAAGTAAATTAGATTGTCACTTGCCCAAAAAAGCATATAGACATTGTATTTGGGCCATTAATTTGAGAAGCCACTTGTGCTGTCGGGCAAGTGGTGCAAAACATTCTTGTAGCAGCCTTAATCCCAGAGCATACAATGTTACTCTTTGCATTACTGATAAAAAGTAACAGAATAAAAGAATGGAATTCACCCACAAATAGGCAGAATATTTTTCTGAGATAACTATTTTGGTTGGCATTGTTTAAGGATTCTGATATGACAGACTACAATACAACAGCATGAGTGGGATGATCAAAGCCGGTCGGGTCAATGCTATTGCATCATGGGATAGATAATCTTATATTTGGCAAAACATGTATATAGGCATCTCTCAGCCAATCTATTGCACTGTAACTACCTAAGAACAAAATTCATTTCCATATTCTAAAAATGATTCATGCTGATTTCGCTAATGTCACAATGATTTTTTTATTGAAAATAAAAATTCTCATGGATATGAAATACGTTTGAAATACTTAGAATAAAAAAATTTTCATGCCGCTTCAAGAATTTGGGGCTGGTTTTTCTTTACTGACTCCTATTTCATTTTTTAACATGCAGTACAAGTGTACAGGTCAAAATGAGTAATACCCTTTTCTGCCTTCAGCCCTTCATGCATAATTTTTTCATGAACTGCTGGGGGATTTTTCTCACAAAATAAAATTGAGGAAATGATAGATGACCGAGGAAGAAAATGGCTTGCTTTCGGTGCTTCGAAATATGCAGACATCAATTTTCGGGATTAACGAAGCTTGCACGCTAGGAATATTACTTTTCTCGCATGCCCGCATATCTCCACACCCATTAGATGCAGCATGCTCTCTCCTCACTCCTTCCTCGATTTTCTCTTTCTCTCTCTCTCTTATCTTTTCTTTATTAAATATGCAAAGGAATGAAGCCCTACGGCCTCAAGACCAAAAGCTCAATGCACAAGCAGGTGACAAGATATCATGCATCCAAAAGAACAGCTTTTGCTCTAAAAGGACGAATTCTGTCAGAATCATTACGATCATTTGTGATCTCTGTTTGTCAGGATGATTTGTATCTCTGACAAACAAAACCTCATATTCCTTTAGAATCCTGAAAATTAACCATCATTGCTGGTGGATTTGAACAATTCTACCATGACTTGTTAGACATTTCGCATGTGTTCATGCACTGACATTTAGACAGTGAATTTTCTTAAGGTTTTTTTTAGAGAGAAACCCGATACCCCTGATTGATTACGAGCAACCATGTGTTCCCTATTAAAGAAGCCTATACTCCCAATTACTGATGCTAAAAATTTAGTAGAAATAAATGAATGAATGCAAACTTACATAGCTACCACTGGTGTAATTGAAGACGAAGTGGTTGCCTGAAACTGTGACCCTCATGGCTAGCCACGGTAGAGTGTCTGTACCGGGCAAAGGTGCTAAGTTGAACATGACCATGCTTCAACTCAGCTCCATGCCTGTCTCAGCACATGGCAGGTCAAAAGACATCAAGCAATGAACCAACCAATGGTTGCATACCATGGTGTTTCTCTCGTTTAGAGAATGCCGATGTATAACTGAGGCATGTTGGCGATACCTGGGCATGCAGGGATGCGATTTCTTCCCAGCATTGCGTGAGATCTTGGTGGTAGTGCGCTGCCATGCCCAAGGAGCAGTGCATGCGTGCCTCGATCAAGAGGGCCCAGTATGGTAGAGAGAAGATGAAGCATGGTGTACTGTGCAGAGTTCTATAGCTCTTGCCACTGTACATGGCCTGCATGGTGCACGCACCTCTTCACATGCATACACACACACACCTACATGTACGATGTCTTCTTGTTCCACCATGCCATGGGTATGGGATTAAAAAGACTCCATGGGAAAACAGGGTTGGGGTACTTAGGCTCATGAAACATACCTTTTTATGTCATTTCAGAATCTCAAAGCATACTAAACAACTTCTGAACTTGACAGATTCATGAATTTACAAACGAAACCATGATAATGACAAAAATATTGACCCATCTAACTGATATCAGTCACTGTATAGAAGAAATCTTGGACTATTTCAAATATAATCCAATTTTTACAACAAAACAGGCCTACACATTTTTTGATCAAATACCCGCTTAATGAATTTGATTCTATTTCAACAAGGTTCTAGTTACATGTACCTAAGTAGGACAACAACATTATGGAGATGTTTTACTTCTTGCTGATCCTAAAAGAGCCGAAAGATGCAAACTAAACTAAAAATTGAAGTATCGTTGTGATAGTATATAGTGAATTATACTGATGCCCTATCTCAGGAGGTATGAAATCGTATTTTCGGGAGCATCCCACGAGTCCGACGGCCCACGAGACCGACAGCTCACGAGTCCGACAGAAATGAATATAAGCCTACTACATCAACAATTTCCAAAATGAGGTTTGAGCTAGACATNCATATGAATTTGTCATGTTCACTTTAGGCGCGCCGCAGTGAAACCCCGATTCTCCGTCTCAAATTGGACTAAAAACCGTCAATTTCGTCGGTTTTTCAATCTTATCTTGGGAACCGCGCAGTGTATTTCATGGGGTCAAAGTGCTTTGGAAACTGTAATTTCTTCAGCATCTTATGGTGCATGCCATTTTTTCTATTTGAGAAAAAAACCACCGTACTTTTTGGAATGAAGTGACAGGGGTTTTCATGATTTTGTGTGGGGAGAAGCACCTTTTTGGCCCAATCGTCGAACGTTTTCCAATACAGCTTCTGAACTATATGTCGTAACTCCTGGGGTCAACAACTAGCGTAAACCTGAGATTTTCTTCTTTCTGGAGATGCAACATTCATCCTGATTGATTGTAAAAATCCGCCGTACTTTTTCCATTGAAAAACAAGGAGAAAAGAAGAAAGGCGGCAATTTGTACGTCCAGCAATACCGCAGTTCACAGCTCCAGTGTTAGTATAGTGCATGCAGTGAGTGCGTGTACGACAAACACAACATGGCCGAGTCGGTACAATCTAAATACTGCGGCATGTTGGCGTATTTTTACGTTATTACACCCATCTATATGGCGAGTCTACATTCTAAATATCTTATCATACTATTGGTAGCTAATTATAGGTATATGCTTTAACATTTGGACAATAAAATCAGTTTTTAATTGACTAAAAACGTCGATCTAACGAAAGTTTAGCGAGATATTTTAGCCTCCGTATGTATTGTTGGACTATGCCATTCGAGGGGTGAGGGATTCTGTGATGATCGTGTTGAACGTCAACGGGGAATCTTGAATTAAAAAAAAGGTTGAAAGATGAAGTGATAGTATTTGTTCAGTACATAAGTACATGTAGTTCCCAGTGTGCATAGATCTATGTACATAACATTAATGTGGACCATAATTTGCTAAGCCATTTCAGTCCCTCCATTCACATTTATCCCCATTGCTCAAAATAGAGCAGTCTGGATAAAATCTCGATCTTGTTGACCTTTTACACGGCTGAGCGCACAGCACGCTCAAGTCGCATTTGTATGTGCGCACAGCTGTTCGAAGCCGAATTAAACCTGCAATTTAGGTGAACAAAACAGGGGGGATGAAATTCATATGATATGGACTTATACAGTACCTAAGTAGGACGACAACATTATGGAGACTTTTTACTTTCTTGTTGATCCTAAAAGAGCCGAAAGATGCAAACTAAACTAAAAATTGAAGTATCGTCGTGATAGTATAGTGAATTATACTGATGCCCTATCTCAGGAAGTATGATATCTTATTTTATGCTGATATTTGCTGTTTTACATGAATTTAAACTCTATGATAGTTAAATAAGTATCTAGGGCGTCTTGTTAAAAGACTAAGCAGTTTATATGCATTTGTGATAAATATTTAAACCCTTGATGTAAACCCTTAATGTTTGCCTCAATGTAGTATTTAAAACAAACTCAACTTGAGTAATTTATTTGGTGGTGCCTAAACAAACAAGTTGATGTGTCTGCAGCAAAGTCTAGTATGGCTACTTATTCACCTTTGTAGGGGCGCAAGTACCTTTGCCAGTCTTTACTTCAAACATGTGAACACTGAATTGATGAAAAGCTGAATTTATCTGCCTATAAAGGGGGTGTTGTTTAAAATCAACTGCAACTTTGCAAAATGTACTGCGCATTTTCAATTGCGCACGGCATGCACATTTATCAAGACGTGCAGGTAACAATGATTTTGATTGACACTTTCCGATCAACTGCATCTTACGATCAATTGTAATTTTTGAACAACACCCCCTTGACATTTGGTCTGCATTTGCAGACTAGCATTGGTGCATGCTTGATGTGTGCTAAAGCAATGGCTCAGCTGGCAAGCTCATATTGGTGGCAGTCTATGGGCACCCTTGTTTACTTGTCACTTTAAGATTGGATTTATGACTTCAATATATCCACTTGAATCTTCTCTTCTCAAGACATCCCATAGACTTGAGAGACGCAAGGTAATCCCCTAGTCATAACGTGATCGTATTAGGTATCAAAATATCCATCTCGGCTCAACTACGTACGGAGTGAATGGGCGGGATGCTAGGTTTATGCCCCGGTCACATAGGACCCCGGAAGCAACACGATTCACCCCGACTCATTGTTCTGAGGCAGTTAACTGTGAATTAACATAGAGTCGGGGTGAATCGTGTTGCTTCCGGGGTCCTATGTGACCGAGGCATTAGATGGTTGATGATCGCAAAATTAGTATCGTCTTAATTTCAATGAAATTAAAGTTAATTTCCAATTTTTGAAAAGATTTGCTATGTGTGAATTACAGTTGGCCATTATTTTAGTAGACAATATAAAGAAATACTTCACAATATACCATGAAAACAATAGATTGTAATCCCATTTCGTTAAATGAAAGAGAGATGACACATCCTGTGTAAAACTGATACATGTATATGCAATTACAATCATTGTGTGATTTGGACATTATATGGCCACAATAGAAAAAAATCGAATTAAAATAAATAATTCTACCCCATTTTTGTAAATATATTTCTTGCAAGCAAGGCAAACGCTTCAAAAAGCATGTACAGTGTGCATTTAATTTTGCTTGTGGAAGAATGCGGCAAGAACACGTAGCGTACATTACTGAGCCCCTATATTCTGGCATGAGATACACACCTCCCTTTATAATAAGGCGCACAAATATCCATTTAGATTTGTGTATATTTATACCCAGGCATCTGTTTTAAAAGCATTTCATAATGCATAGTCCTAAAAATATAACACTTGTCTATTAATGATGCTTGAATAAAATGTCAATGATTTCTTACGAGGAACATTGAGAACTGAAGTTCCTCTTGAAAGGAATTATTTATCTACAGTAGGATGGGGGGGGGGGGGGGGGTGTTGATAGAAAGTTGCTATCACTTGTAAATTATACTTGACCATGAATCCCTAATCAAAATCAGATTGTAAGAAGTACAAACTACATTGTATTCAGGAATGAAAACGTGCATTTCTATTTCGCAAGTGATTTGCAGTAGATGATCACATTTTCCTTGCAACACCCCTTTTTCCCCACAACATCCATCTAAAGGCTCGTCTGCTTATTAACTATGCAGTGCATAGAACGTTCTGTTCACACCTACATACAATACACAAGGACCCTGATGCGGTGTTAAAATGCAAAGCATAGTTTGGATGAAATATGCAGCCACTGGCAAATTGTTAGGGTACTACGGAAGCTAGAATAAAAATGCTGGTCCTTATAACCTCGATACGTCTCAATTTATTCATGAAGAAAGCATTAAAAGTGCATCACACTCAGAACAAAATCAACGAGGATACCATAACAGTATACTGCCATTTTCTTTCTCATCTAGCGTTCATTTCCATATAACGGCAATGAAACTATACCGTGCATTACACAGGTATGTCAAAATTGCACGTCCTGTGAAATTCCATTCAAAAGAAGCAGAAATCATTGTTTGAGGCAAGAAAAACATGTGGGTGCCACGATAAGGTCAATCATGCAATTCCTCTTTTCACTAAATTTTCTATTCTGAAATATTCTGTTTACCTAGTATTGTTGCAAAGTTTGACAAGAATAGAGTCTTTTGTACCGACGAGGGTGTGTTGCTTGTAGGCATAGTCAGGTCTGACATTAAAATCAGTTACCATAATTTGCAAGTGAATATAGTTTTTGTTTGAAAAGCAGGAATTTCATTTTCATGTTTATCTTTTAAAATGAAAAGCAATAATTCTAACCCACACATCCCACTCTATTTCGGTACGATTTGAACAATTAAAGGAATTTCGTGAATCAATGCAGGAAAAAATCTCTAGAATTATACAATTTATATCTTCTTTCATATATACCCTGCATTTGTTTAGCTAGGCAAACTGAAAAACAATTTCTGAATCTAAAAGACTTTCATACTCATCATGAATATTACCAATTTCCCTGGCAGAAATATTCATTCCTTAAAATGCCAAGTGCACTGGAAGTATGCCGGGCTGAAGCAAGAGTAATAATAATGCAAAGTGCCTTGAGCACTACGCAGAGTGAATACATGTGCAATATAAAATGCTTCTACTATTATTATTACTACTACTACTACTATTATTATCAGGGCTTAAATTAATCGAAGGCCATGGAGGCCATGGCCTTGGATGCCCTATACTCTGGCCTTGATGCCCTCTACAAAAAGGCTCATTTGCCTTGGAGATTTAGGTGCCCTTTTTTCTTTTCCCCATTCATGCTGTAGTATAAAAATGTGCCCTAAATAAAAATGGCCTTGCCCTAAAATCAACGAAATTTAAGGGTTGTATTATTATCTTATTATCATCATTATCATCATCCTCACCATGTATATTGATGTTGGAATCCTTGTTGAGTTCATAGAGTCTGATCGCTTCTTCAAGTTCCTCTTGTGATGAAATCGTACATGGATCACCTGGTGAAAATGAGAGAAAAAA
>BQKZ01000176.1:108459-119692 GCA_036244855.1 Temnopleurus reevesii | reverse complement strand
CTATATATTTATGAAAGTGCAAACAATTATACATGTATGTACAGCTATAGTTATTGAGCGAGGTCCAACATTTCTTCAATTTAAACGGCAGATATATGTGAACTTTATTTCATCCGGGTAGGCAAGCCAAATACCTTCTTGCTTAAAGTTCCAGTGAAAGAATTGAAATATGAGATTTTGACACAGCATCACTCTTGAAATGTCTAATTGGTACATGCATAAAATGCTCCAAAAATTCTCAACAAATAGACTTTTGGTGTAAGATAAGGCCCCCCCCCCCTAAAAAAAATGTTTGGCTGCCCTAAACCGATCGATCCTCTGAAAATCAGAACTTGACCATTTTATTTTTTTTGCCTTTCTTCAAATAAAAATATCACAGTAAAATCATATAAGGAAAACATAAACTGAAAAGCTACTTTCCCTAAAATTACAACTAAAAATGTGAAAAAAACCTGAAATAAAGCCTGAAAAGCTTTTTTTTTTCCTATACCTTTTTAGGTGTTTTCACTCATTTTAAGTCTCATTTTCTACATGACATCTTTTCCAAATATTAAAAAACAACATTTTCCTTCTTGGCATAAGACGCTGTATGTTATATTGGGAGATTAATAGAGAGCTAAAGTTTATTATCCCCCTCCCCTTCCAAAAGCCTAAAAGAAGACAAGGACAAATTTTGAAGATAAATTTTGTCTTTATGCTAATCAACTATATTTTTTTTTTAGCTCATCCACTAAATGATCATATTTTGACAATCTGAACATTAATTATACTCAAGCCAATCTTGTTGCATGATTTCTATTTTGGATGAACAAACGTTCCAAGAACATTTGGGGAAGGGACAAAGAAAGAAGACAGGAGCCCCCCCCCCCCCCCCAACTCCTGTAACATGGACTGTTACATGACACAATAAGAGAATTACAATATTGATTACCTCAATCCCTTCATCAGCCTAATAGGATAAACAAACTTTTAAAAAATCAATTGATTATGTCTCTTTAAGAGCCCTGGATGGAATGGGGGTAGTCAATAAACATCTGGCACGTGCCAGCATTTGTTCCATGTCAATTTAAATCTTTGTGGCTCGATTTGTGGTTTGTGTTGTATCAGAAGGTGAGAGAGAAAGTGCACTACAACACAGTGTTAATCCATTAGGGATGACGACTACTTTTGTTTAATATGAACTTATGAAGAGTTTATTTCTCCAACTACATCACAGCACAGAAATCTCTTCTTCATCTATTAGTTATTTTAATAATGGAATACAGTGAGAATATAGTACAGAAATACACATCATGTAAAAGGGTCTAATTCACTTTTCTTTCAAATATCTTTCAACCTCGTTTCTGTGTCAATAGTCAACCGAACTAACTATGACAATCACCAAATTTTTTTTTTGTATGCTTAGGGTTCTTGTATGTACTTGTCCTGAATGAAAAGGTAAAGAACCACATGTCCTGAAAGGGTTACATCCATTATTTTGTTGCACTCATACTTCAGAATTTGGTGTAAAATTTACAAAAATACTTGGCACTGACAGTTATTGTGCTACAGGTACAGTCTATGAATAATCTTTTTCCTTCCTCATATCTCATTTTCATTTTGAATTATTCCTAACCTTCAAAATATCTTAATTATGCTATATTCCTTTATCATTGAGTGAATAATGAGAAGAAAAACACTATTCAACAAAAAGAAATATGGAGTATTTGTTTGTCCATTATACATGTACCATAATAATGCTGGTTTTCTATAAATCAGAGGCTCTACCAATTCTCGAATCACTCTTAACTCACACTAAAAATGAAGCTTTACGTAAGTCACTAACTGTCTACAAAANGGGAGAGAGAAAGAACAGGAGAGAGAAGGGGAGAATGAAGGGGAGAGAAAGAACAGGAGAGAGAAGGGGAGAATGAAGGGGAGAGAGAAAGAAAAGGATAGAGGAAGAAGAGGAGAGGGAGAGACAAGGGAGAGAGAAAGAATGGGAGAGTGAAAGAAGAGGAGAGAGAAGGGGAGAGAGAAGGGGAGAATGAAGGGGAGAGAGAAAGAAGAGGATAGAGGAAGAAGAGGCGAGAGAGAGACAAGGGAGAGAGAAAGAAGCAAATAGTGAAAGAAGGGATAGAAATAGACAGAAATATGCAAAAATCAAACTGAAACATGGCGCTATTAAATAAAACTTATCAGAGCAAAACATAATTAAAGGAGATGAAATAATTACATTTTAATTGAAAATGCAATGGTCGTTCAGAAAAAAAAGAGGCCATGGTTTCATTTCTATAATTAACCAATTGTTTTCCCCCTTGCAAGCCCTTCCATTTCACAACTCTAAATATCTCAATGCACTAAAGAGATATCGAAGTTCAAAAAGTCAAATTTTCACTTGGAATTTGCCCTGCATTGTAAGCATATATAGGGCTGGCTATAACAAACATGTTATGTAAACTACGAGATGAGCATTGAATTTAAATGTACATGGAATATAACAAAAATTTGGCCACTGCCTAACCCATGACGTAGCAAAATTTCAACATTCAGGGGTAAAGTTCAGAACTTTTATGGCACTTTTGAAGTGTCAATAGAAATGGCATCTCTATACATTTAATCATCTGAAAATTATATAAAACAATAAAAACAGAACTGGTTCTTTTCATTGACCAGATCTAGTCTGTGTTGTGCAATTCCGGTACCAAGTCAAACTATTGTTGTTAATATGCAATCGGGACAAGATTTGGAGATCGAATCAGGTTAATTAGATTAGGCATTTGATTAATATTCAAATGACAAAGCTTAAGCTCCTTAATCACTACCATTGCTGACAAGGCAGGGCGAATCCATGGATAATATGTAGTCTTTCGAGCAGTCTCTATACTACAGCAAGGCTCACACTATGCCGAGTTGGATTGTAAAGTTGTGGTCGGATTCCAAAATGCACCAAAAAGAGGCGGTGAAGCAGCTTGCACATTATAACTCTGCAAATTTTTGAAAATTACTTCAAACTTTTATTTTGGGCCAGCTGGGTTAAATGTATTTGAAAAACCCATATTGGACCATACATGTACATGTAGTTCATCAAATTTTTTTCAAAGTTTGACATTTTTACCACGTGGAAGTCAAAGAGAGGGAAATCTTTTTAGGAGGCAGTCTGAAAAGGACTAACGCTAAATAAAGAGAACAATCAATTTAAAAAAAATGCTCAATTTAAAGAATTCTAACATCTGAAATAGTGTTAAGTGCTCCTTGGAATTCTTTGCTAAATACATGCTCCAAACAATAGATAAAGAAACCCCATTATCATCAACCTTATAGCGATAAAGGTTGAAGAAAAACGTGGCGCAGATAATCTGTCTAGATTGAAGAGCGCCATCAAATCCAACAACAAAATTTTTTTTATTTAGACTGTACCTTTCGAGAAAAGGCACGATCTGAGAGACTATACAAAAGTAAAATTTGCATACAAGAAATGCGAATTTTCCAAAAATGAGCTTGTAGCAGCGCAGGTCGATGAATGATGGAAAAATTCACAGGGTAAATCCGCCCACTTCCTCCACGAGGCCTAAAACCAAACATGATAAATGTACTGCCCTGCCGATCCGTCAAAGAGTATTTATAGCCCCTCGGGGGTAGGGACATCTGCCTCCATCGCATACAAGATTTATACGCAATTCGCTCCAGTACAGATAGCATTATCATATCGCAACAAACCGTTATTCTGATTGAGGGATTGCAAAGAGGCATAAAATTTGGATGTATTTGGTTTAAATGGCGTTTTTGAAAG
Organism: Temnopleurus reevesii; assembly: GCA_036244855.1. Taxonomy (NCBI): domain Eukaryota; kingdom Metazoa; phylum Echinodermata; class Echinoidea; order Temnopleuroida; family Temnopleuridae; genus Temnopleurus; species Temnopleurus reevesii. Next base: position 115,920 of record BQKZ01000176.1, on the reverse strand, counting down.
AAAAATCTAATTGTCTGAATATAAAGTGTTGTGCTTTGTAGAGCTATAAATTTGACTGGATACGCAAGTGATTGTTGAAGCCTAATTGCTTTTGTTCACGAAATAATGTAGACATAAAATTTGGATAAACCCTAAACATTCTGCAAGAAATATGAGATCGATTTTTGATGAAAAGAAATTGCTTTTAAAAAGTAAAGATTATTTGGTTTCATCTGTTTGCGAGAATAAAAAATAAACTTGAAGAGTCTGTCGAGGATGCCTACGAAATAACCCTACTAAAATATAATTCAATTGGAATTGAGCATGACTACTTGGTCAAAGACTATTTCTTTCTTGAAACGTTCGTGAGACCCCGTGCAATAGATAGTGCACGGAATAAGTAACTTCCTCTCAGTTGATTAGCGCACAATTTATCAAAAGGTCAGCGGAGATTACCTTTCCAAATCTCTTGCTAAATAGAAGGGGATCAAATGTATGGGGACGGGTTGCACGTGATATGTCTTCTTACTAAAGGAAACTGAACTAATTATAATTAGCATCAACATGAGCATTTAAATTTTTTGGGGGAAGATTGGTAATTGGATTTTATATGAGGTAAAATAATTCAATGTCTCATTTGTAGCTCTCCATTTTTTCAAAAATCACAGGAAGTAAGGGGTTTGATATGAAATGATTTATTTATCAGTTGTGAAGTACAGAATAGCAATGAAAGCCGACAAGGCTGATTTGAAATGGGGTCCGGAATTAGTGCATTCGCAACAAATTTTTTACCACTTTTGTCTTCTCAATTCATAACCGTACAATCGAATGTTTCGGCCACGTTGGCCCCTTCCAAAATGATAACAGGCTACTTCCCATAAATTCAAATAATATTTGACAATAACTGCTAAAAAAAATTGAAGAAAGGAACTGATTGAATTTAAAACTGTGAAACCAGAAATCTTCACCACCCATAACTTTTGAGAATGAGTCCACTTTCAGGAAAATGAAATGTTTCAGAAATTTTGCCTCTTCGCATGACAGTAACAGTCGCCAATCAGAAAATAATTTTCCTGGTATAACATCGCAATGTGCTATGAATTTTAGCATGATTTGCTAAGCAAATGATGTCTTGTTCAGCAACATTTCACATAGAACTATACAGTAAAGTGTTGGAAATATATCCCTAATGTCTAAAACTGTTAAACAAAAATGGAAAGTAAAATCATTCCCTGCCAATTCACTGCAAATGACAATGTGGTTTGTGCAAGGGGTTTCATCAAAATATCCACAGGTAAGAAAAGTTCTGGTTTTCCAATCCTATTCAAGATTTTAAATTAACTGACCTTCTTCATCAAGCCACTTGACGGTGAAGTTCTGCTTCTCAGGGAAGTTGCAGATGCCTCTCATATCACGGAGGAAGTCTTCCAGAGTGATGTTTGGATCGATGCGGATTCATAGGATGGTCCTGAGATGGGAGACATAAATATTGCAGAAGATGGTAAAATATTGAAGACGAATAGTAAATAATTGAGGAAGAACATTAATATAATGAACGATTTCTTCAATTACTCAACCCATTATAATTTGAACTGGACACGTGTTATTAACATGTTCTACACTGTTAGGCCAATCTGTCCAAAGTCAAACCAATTTTTATGATCCAAAGAATTTCAACTTGAAAAAGTTACCAGTGAAATTTTTAATTTATAGTTAACAAATGGAACTGTTTTAACAGATAAAAAGTGTTCATTTGGAAGAGGGGTGTGGGGTGATTCATACTGAAGTACATTAAAAAATGTGTTGATTCCATCTGTAAAAATGTATTACAATACCATTAAAAATGGTATGGAATGGTATGGTACTTTAAAATAATAAAATAATACCCATACTTTGAAAATGTTTGCTTGGCGGTTAATAAACCTTGAATAAAATTTCAAATATTGTTGAAGTTCTTCTTGATAAACCACCATATAATTTATGGTTGAAATAGAAAAGAGCATGATCAAAATAAACCCAATGACCTTAAAATATGATCACCTTTCATGTGAAAATAATGAATTTTTAGTCCTTGGTGAGTCATCAAATTCATGAGGTGTAACACTCGATAAATGATGTTCACACTTCTTTGTCTTTTAAATGGATCCAATGATTCAGAACAATACTAATCATAATGCTAACTTCAATAAAGATACATTAAAATTATATGGCATATAAAACAGAGAAGATATGACATCCTCTAAGCTATCAAAATATATATTCCATATGTTCCTGAGCTAAAATTTGAGAAATGGTTCAAAGTAATAAAATATGACTGCTTTCAATAAGAAGGAAAGAATTATCATAACGACACAAGAGAAAGTTATCAATCATGGTTGCCTTAAATTAGAAAAATGAAACATCGGAATGAATTGAGTGTTGCTTTCAATAATAAGAAAACAATAACTGTGGTGACAAATTGCTTCTTCAGAAGAGCAAGTTTTGAAACAGAATGTTAAAGAGGAAGATCATTGATAGCGTGAAGTGACTGAGACCTCCGAGGTGGAGGTTAAGAATGAAGCAAAGAATTACATCAGTCTGCAAAGGAAAAAAAATATTTCTTTCTTCCCAAATTCATGTCAAAATCTGTGGAGGAATTTCATGCCTGGAAACATACTATGACAAGAAATGCCTTACTTTTCATTAATTGTTTTGCACTTAAAACTGAATGAAACCGAGATACATATATTAAGTCAAGAATCCATATCTCGATGATTACCACTTTCAAAGGCATGCTATCGCTATAAACTGCAGCACCACAAGCCACAGGAAAAGGCAATGAAAAAGGAACATTACTATTCATTCAATGTAACACTCTAACAGGAAAGTAATTGAACAGACATTGGAGGACTGCGAATCCTATGAATATATTTCATTCTGTTTTCAAGAGGAAATAGGAATAATTTGCCAGGAATATAGATTTGAATCTAATCATTGAACATGTGAGAGTGTGGCACCTCTAGGGCTGCATATATAATGTAACATTCACACAAACAAACATTGAAAGTCACCTTGAAAAGACAATTATTGCATTTTAAACAGAGTCAATATTTTCTTGGCTGAAGGAAATATGATAAAATGAAATGAGAAATAAAGACATTGTGGCCACCAGCATATATCGAGGAGCGCAGATGTTGGAAGTATTATCAATGCGTCAATTACTGCAGAAATTAAACTACTTACCATGCCGTGACCTCGGGGCGCTGGTAAACGCCTCCCGAGCTTGAGCTGCTTCGACATGCTGCCGACTCTTGCCACAGTGAACCGAGATATTAAAATGAGGGAGTACACTTTGCACCTCGCCATGCAAGTACGATGTGGCGAATGATACCGAGCGATGGGTGAGAAACTAATAAAATGGCGATAAGCAGTTTGTTCTTGGCTAATCTTGAAAAGGTTTTGCTGATAAGGCAGGGTTTATCTACAGTAGAGCTGAGAGCTACCAGTTGTGGTTGGTCAAGCAAGCCTGAGCTTAGGGGTGGATAGTCGACAGACCCACCTCCGAACTGAGTGGGAGGAATGTTTGCACAGTGTTTGTACCAGAAGAGGCGTGTACCTGCGCCCCTGGTCGAGGGTGCGCTCGCCTGTGCTGGTTCACCTAGTGCAGAGCCCTGTGGAAGCTAAAGCATGGAGGGTACGGCACGGAGATGTATAAATAGAAATAAGAGACCAATTGAATCACTCGCTGCAATCGACACTTCATCAACCGACCCGGTTTCCTTCCTATGCAATCTCAACGGTGATCTATCAACGCCTGTATCCTTCTCCGTCCACGACCTCTCCTGCCTCTATGCTTCAACAACCCAACCTCGCCCCTTTATATATCCTCTCGCACCCCTCTCAATCCACGTGCCTCCTCACAAAGGGGGCTAAATACCCTCGCATAATCCCCCCTCATCTCTGACATCCTACCCGACCCAACAGTCTAATCAATACAGCCTCATCGATGAAGCAAGTTTTGATCAATACATAAATCCATAAAGAAATAGAGTTTGGCGTGTGCGAATCATTAGAACAAATCAATACCTATTTTGCCTCATGAAACGAGACTGTTCGACAACTGCTCGGCCTATTCCTAAAATGGCATGACCATATGCTCCATAATTTCAACACCAAGCTCCCTTTTTTGTATGAACATCACATGACCTGGCCTCTGGCACTCCCCTTTATGCTCATTTCTGTACTGAATCATTATAATTAAGTGTTTTTGTCAGTGAATTCTATTGTGTTACTTTGTTAACAGTTATACCATCAGAGAAATATTTTAATTTAATAGATTAGGCTTTATAAACATATGGAGTAAAAATGAATGCAAAAGGAAACAGATGTTTCATGGGCAGGTAAAAAGATGTAGGTCTAAATATTGACCCCATAAAAATTTAAACCATTCTTTCAATATTATCATAAATATTTCAATCCCAAATTATTGAACTAGAATTTTACCAGAAAAGAAATAACATTACAAAGGTTTAATCATATAAGAGCAATCAAGAACTTTATGCAGTTTAAAAAGGTGTTGAAATATCATCTTCTATTTATTTTTTCTCTTTTTTTTTTTGTTTTTTATATATTCTCTTATTTTTATTTTCTCTTTTTTTTTTTTTTTTTTTTTCTTTTTTTTTTTTTTTTTTTATTTTTTTTTTGTTGTTTTTATGATGCTGTTTATGTTGTTTTTATGATGTTGTTTATGATGTTCTTTCTAAATGCGAGTTGTTTACTGTCTTTTCTTTAGGTGTTTTACCAAATTTGTTTTCTATGTAACACTTTGAATTGATTATGGTTGTATTTTGTTGATTTTATTGTTTGTTTTATGATGTATGTTGTACTTATAGTAAGGACCCCATTGGAAATAAGCCTTTCGGCTTTCATGGGTTATCCTTGTCACGGTATCGTATATGTTATATCTGACAAATAAATCAAATCAAATAAAAAAGAAACTAGGACTACATGGGAAAAATTCATTACTTAATTTCAGTTTTGTATCACTCATAGTGTCCTGATAAACAAAATTTAATCTTACTGGCAAGAAGCTAAAATATACTTAAAAATTATAAAGACACTATTAAAAATATATGGTGGACTTGTGTGATCAGTTAATATTCATTTTGTATTTAATACAATATACAGTGTAGTCCTTCCCAAGAGAATACAGCACGCATTTTACCTTTATGAATGGTGCATTGGAATTGCTTTAAACCTATCCTAATACATTGTGTTGACTCTGCTCTTGAACTTTTCACCTACAAATTTTGAGGATTTATGAATAAAGGACGTAACTCACGATCTGCCTGTTCCGAGAAATTGGAACAAATTGCCGGAGGGAAAAACTCATAAAATTTGTTTAAATCTGCTTCAATCACATAATTCGCTTTCTTATCGTTTTGCTTAATTTTCCCCAAACATTGAAATGTATCACAGGGCCTTGTCACATAATGATTTGCAATTATCTGCTCATGAAAACGACCAATCAAGATATTTGTTGCATGGTCATTTTGTTCAATAAACTGGCTAGTTACCAATCAGAACTAATCCTCCAATGTTTTGGCCTCTGTTAGTTGCAGAAAAAAAGTATGTGGCGATAACAAAATAGGTTAGTTTTTTTTATCAAATTGATCAGTGTTTTTTGTTTTCATTAATGTTTCTGGTATATCAAGAATAGAATAGGTTTCCTTCTCTTGACTACTTTCTCTATTTGCATGTTAAAATGGATTTTTCTTTATTTCTTAATGAGACCTACTCTGAAGGTACATGTAAATCTTGCTTCTTTTTGGACAATTCGTTTTTCTTCCGAAAAACCAATTCAGACTTTTTGTTGAAATCAACTACTGTAGGAAGATACAAAGGAAAGAGTTCAAAGGATACATACATAGATTAGATGGTTCCAGGCAAGGCAAGTTTAGTCTGTTAACACAGACCTGGTAAAACAGTTTTATCTAGTCTAACCGCCTAGTAATAGTAAATCAGCTACTGTAGGAAGGAAGAAACAAAGGAAAGAGTCCAAAGGATACATACATTAGATGGTTCCAGGCAAGGCAAGTTTAGTCTGTTAACACAGACCTGGTAAAACAGTTTTATCTAGTCTAACCGCCTAGTAATAGTAAATCAGCTACTGTAGGAAGGAAGAAACAAAGGAAAGAGTCCAAAGGATACATACATTAGATGGTTCTAGACAAGGCAAGTTTAGTCTGTTAACACAGACCTGGTAAAACAGTTTTATCTAGACTAATCTCCTAGTAATAGTAAATCAGCTACTGTAGGAAGGAAGAAACGAAGAAAAGAGTCCAAAGGATACATACATAGATTAGAAGGTTCCAGGCAAGGCAAGCTTTAGTCTGTTAAGACACACCTGGTATAAAAGCAGTTTTATCTAGTATTAAAGACCTCCTAATAGTATGTTCAGTGTCTGGAGTAAAGCCTTGCTCACAGCTACTTACTTTCAACTTAAACTTAATTTTACTAGCAGTAAAAATAATTTTTGTGTAAAATTTTGATAGCTCTGAAGAAAATGCATTTAAAAAACGAAGCTTTTCTAAATTGAATCATTATGTTACATTATGATCAACAAATTGAATGGGGAGTTGTCCGGTAGTAAATTGTACTTTACAGATTCTGCAAAAGTTGCCAACAAGGTTCCCCATCATAGGACGCAGGTCTTCAATACTTTGAAAATTCATAAAGTTTGAAACAATCATTTAATTTCGCTCAAAAATTTCAGTTTCATCTTCTTATTCAATATTCATTCATATACGGATAATTCCAGATGTAGTTTCCAATTTAAAACCAAGTTCTTAGTAAAATCAGTGTTGGAGTAACACATCAGATCAAGTGGACAGCTACACTAATTCTTCCCCCCACTAAAATAATTTTTGTGATCTTCTTCAGCAAGTTCCATTACACACGTCAAAAGAACGACAGCTGTGCGCCCATCATTGTTAGTTTCTTGTGTTCCTAAATCAATAGCGGCACGCGAAGCTCTGACGAAATAGGGATTACGGCATTAAAGTGGATCAACCGTGTGCCGAAAGAGTGGCCAGTTTCTCGCCTCTTTTGCCTCTGTAACAGTTTTTGCAACTGGAGAATATGCTTATTGATTTTTCCCTGTGCTTACCCCCACTTATCAAACATATTTATGTGTACACTATATATTTATGAAAGTGCAAACAATTATACATGTATGTACAGCTATAGTTATTGAACGAGGTCCAACATTTCTTCAATTTAAACGGCAGATATATGTGAACTTTATTTCATCCGGGTAGGCAAGCCAAATACCTTCTTGCTTAAAGTTCCAGTGAAAGAATTGAAATATGAGATTTTGACACAGCATCACTCTTGAAATGTCTAATTGGTACATGCATAAAATGCTCCAAAAATTCTCAACAAATAGACTTTTGGTGTAAGATAAGGCCCCCCCCCCCTAAAAAAAATGTTTGGCTGCCCTAA
>BQKZ01000176.1:4758-31923 GCA_036244855.1 Temnopleurus reevesii | reverse complement strand
GGGGGGGGGGGGGGGGGGGGGGGGGGGGTGGGGGCAGTAGCTGAAAAGGCATGGTCCCCGTACTGGGCGTGGGTGCGGGGTCCAGATGGTAACTGTTGTAAAGAAGATGAATGAAGAGTCTGTGACGAAGTACGTTTGCTGTGATCTGAGATAAATCATACACAGATCAAGAACATTTTGATGGTATACGTCTTGACAAGCTCTGAGATTGTTCATGAATGTCTTCAGAAAGGACATGAGGACATCCTGTGTGTCGCGAGTCATTGCATTGTCTCCAATGACCTATATCAAGCCAAGTTCATTCATGTTTGTCTCAAGCAACATGACGTGCGAGGAACAGCAGAGCTTGTCGTTGATGTGTATATTGTATAAGATGAAATTTTTACTGGGGGGTTATTTTCACGAATTTCACGACCATGAATCTGGCAAACTTTTCAATCATCTAATGCCCACAGACTTGTGCTCAATAATACTTTAAAACATAAAAATAACGACTAGCCAATGTGTGGAAATGAAAATTTTAAGAACGCTAATATATTGGTTTTTCCAGAATGTACTTTACATGACGTTCGTTTAGAACATCTATTTCCGGTCTATAATTCAAGTACATATCTCATCAGTAATCTAATTAAATTTCTTACATCATTACATCTTTATAAGCCAGCAAACTATATGACTTATTTTAATATACATACATGTATGTGTTGAAAATAAAAGACTTTAAAGATAAATAGATGCATCTAAACCACCTAAAATGAAAGAAATTTCTCACAACTCTGGCCAGGAAAGCCCTGATGTACGTATTATGTGCCGAAAGTCAATGTTCCTAGAATGAGAGAGAAAATACTTTGGGTAACATATGCGTTCAGATTCAGAGAATTATTTGCAATATGGAGGATACTCCTTGGTACTTTTGTGTTGGAACATTTGTTAGATACAGAAAAAAGCTTATAAGAAAAAAAGGTAGAAATATCCGTCATTTATGTAGCCAAGTTGTCTGTAGACTTAGGGGATGTTGTTCAAAATCAACTGCAACTTTGCAAATTGTAACGCACATTTTTATTTGCGCATAATATGCGCTTTTTACAAGACGCGCATGAAACAATGATTTTGAATAGCACGTTACGATTAACTGCAGCTTGCGATCAATTGCAACCTTTTAAAGGGGAACGACACTCAGACTAGATGAACAAAATGTGAAAATTTGAGCAAAATCAGATTATCCATTCAAAAGTTATGAATTTTCAAAGTTTTTATTTATACCCCTCATGGGCTCCTTAAATTGGCAAACGTACAGGCAAAAAGTGGCTGCCAACATGGAGAACTCTCCATTCGATTTGTACACAAACTTTCGCATTTTCCTATTTTTGCAGAAAAGTAGACAAAATTTTGTTTCTTCGGTTAAATATATTATAACCACATCAATTCTACAAACATTCCAGAAAGGACAGCATTGATTCCTCCTTTGACATATGATATTGCTTAATTTTCAATAACTTTATATACAAAGTGAATGAGGAGTTCTCCATGTATGACATCACAGATTATGCTAATTAGCTATACACATGCCAATTCAAAGATGCCCAGCACAGGTGGAAATGATAACTTTGAAAATTCATAACTTTTGAACGGATAATTCGACTTTGCTCAAATTTTCACAGTTTGCTCATCTGATTTTCCTGCATTTACTGACCATATATTATTGTCTGGGTGTAATTCCCCTTTAACAACACCCCGTAGCCTGATAGGTCATGTACGTATCCATGATACTAGGACAGGGGGTTGACTGGGTTTTCGGATTTTGTAGTTCCCTTCAGCCTATAGGGAGGTGGGATAAACCACCACCCTCCTCCTTGCCAATGGAAACCCACAAGCCATGCAAAGATCTTGCTTTGAACCACAAACTTGTACCTGGCAGTGAGGATTATTTGCAAGGCCGTATCATTAAGTATGATTACCGTGAATGAAGCTTGGAGATCATTATGGCCTTCAGAGATCAAGTGATGTTAACCTAACCTTAGGGGCTAGTAATTAAATTGAATTTGTTCAAGTGACAGGAGATGATGTTAGAGTATAGAGTTTGTAATGGTTTACGTAAGATCTTAAAATGATATTATTTCGTGCTTTTCTTCTCTTACTAAAGCAGGGAGTTCTTTGTGAGACAAAAGTATTAATTGATGGAAAGAGCCAAATAATGTTTGATTGCGATCATAATCGACAGGACTTCCAGTTGCGAGCGCGCACAGACAGCGTGTTGCGTATCGGCAACAACAATATTTGAAAACTTTCGTTGCTTACACATCTTGCCAATCTCAGAAACTCAGAACACTTTTAACAACTTTCCGATCCATGTTTTTGCTGCGTGTAGCTTTGATTCGTTCATTCTTTGGTATCGATTCTTCTAAAAACGTGTGAAATACGTACATTTGCAGGTCGGACATTAGGGAATTTCAAAATTTTATACTCCCTGATCTACCTTCCAAATTAGCAAGAGTAAAAGTTGGAAAATTTCAATATGTACATATACCTGTATCTATATTTGATGCTATTTCCAAAACCGTTAATTGAAAGCCATTGGTCTAGTGGTTAGGGTTCCAGTTTCCTAGCCATAGGATTATTGATTCAATTCTCCTCCATGCTATGAATATCCCTTTGCATGAAATTCATCTACACCGTGCTGCACTCAACCCACATTTAGTATGCTTTCCAGGGAATTTGATCTTTTGTCTTAATGATCAATGACCAAAATAATTCATTTCTTTTACCTGGAATATCATTGTTTGGATGTAGGCTTTTACAGGAACTATAGGTTATATTTAGATCGCCTTTTTTGAAAGCCCAAATACAGTTTCGGTAAGGATTAGGAAATGTGAATTTTACGGAATGTTTAACATGACATTCATATCTAACACACATTTCAAGAAAATAGCATATCTTTTTATGAACTGATTCTCCTTTAATATTTGAATTAGAATGTTCAATCATATATTTAGCCCTCCTCTCTTAGTAATGATGATGTTTTATTTACGGGAGGTTATTCCTGAGATTTGACAAAAGAATTTTTAAAAATGTAGATACAAGAATTAAATTCTGAAATTTTCATCTAATTCTGTGCATAAGAACCCCATACTGAGATTTGTTTGCATGTTTTAGTTTGTAGCTTTACCAAAACTTATTCTTTTTCACACACTGTTTTGTACAATATGTTCATGATACTATATTTAATTTTATTTAGATTTGAAGACAAAACTTGTGGGCAAAAATATTTGCTTTTGCCAAAACTTTACTTGAGCTTTAATAAAAGTAGGGAAGTAGTTGAGGAAAGGTTGGGTAACCTAACTTGGTGACGTGACATTATTTAAGTTAATTACGTTTGGAGATCATTTTGTTATTACATGGATTAAAGTGTATTTTAGGCGGATCTTTGAATGACAACCCATTAATATGTTGAGGAAGCTACACATTGTAGCCAATCCTTGAACCTTTACAACGAGTCTAGAGAAGAAAAGGAAAGTTTCTAGTAGATTTACATAGAGAAATATGAAATGGATGGGAGGGGGTGATCAACTTATTAAAGATCATACTCATTTTCTCTGTGTTATACAGTATGTGATTTTGCGTAGTCCCTTATTTTAAATGTGTTTGTTTATTACAAGTTTCATATTTATCTTGGTTCTTTGTTAATTATTTCATATGCTTAGGATACTAGATCTTTAGTTGTAAATGATTTGTTTTATTCATTTTGTTTGTTACTGTATTTGAGGTATCTTTTGGGGTTTCCTTAAACATCTTTGATTCCTCTGAAGGCTTGTTGGTTTTCATGGGTTTCCTCAACTGACAAATAAATCAATAAAATTGTCAATGAAGTTGCATTGAGATGACAACATTTTGGGTGAAATAAAACCCATAGATATGGTACAAGACTGAATTTTAGTGTTAAAAAGGTCTTCTAGTTGCCTTGATATGATATAGGATTTGAAAGAATCCCCATGCTGCAAACAAACATAGATTTCATCGCCTCCTCCGATCCGAAATATTTCTGAGATGCCATAGTTTATGAAGTCATATAATTACTCTTGATTTTGAAATGAATGTATAAAACATCTTTGTACATATCATTAAAATTGGTTATTTATGAATGATTAATGTTATTATTTTTTATAAATTTCTCTTTTCAGTTAAGCATGTTTCAGCCTGCATGATCATGAATTAATACGTTTCTGCATGAGCAAGATGAGTTGACATTGAACGACATCATTCCTAGAAGTATTGTCTTTCACAGGTAACTACCATTTTCTTTCCTTCATTACTATTTTTCCCACCAGCTTTGATTAGGGGAGAAATCTTTACAACTAATGACAGATGAATTAATCATCTTCATTATTATTATCACTTCAAGGGGAATAATTTTGTTTTTGACCTAGTTTCTTATTTCCCCTGCCCAGTATTGCTTTGCACGATATCGCATGTTTTACTATGTGTTGTGGCGTGCGCCTGTAATCAAGCTGTTTGGGACAGTCACAAATTGACTTGGGGTTTGAGGCGCCGGTTCGATCCCCGGTTGCCTCTTTCTGATGGTGATGTTAAAGGTCGGTCCTCTTTCCATCTTCTCCTCCTGGCGTAAATATTCAAATTTGAATGATACACGCTGTAAAACTCAAATTCTCTCTTTCTCTCTCTTTCTCATTTTCTGTTATTCAATTACTGTCAATTTGATATTGCTAATACAGCGATACATTGTATTCCCTCAAAGAATTGTCAAAAGATGTTAACTTTCTGTCTGTCCATCTTGTTTGCATTTGTTTTGGGGTAGAAACAATTTGTTTTCATGATAGTGGCAATGGTGATATGGGAAGGGACACTGAAATAATGGGGAAGGGACCCCAAAATAATGGGGAGGAGGAGGTGAATAAACTGCTGCCCACTGTATGGAGCAAATAATTGATAGACGCTGATGAAAAAGGGACTTCATGGGAAGCCTTTTCCCCCCTTCTCGAGGAACAACACAGAAAAGAAGTATATTTGTTTTGTTCAAAACTAAAGCACTCATATTCACATGATCATGAGAATACAATGAATGTCTAGACGATTTTCTTTACATGTTCTTGACACCTCTAGTCAGATTGACCCCTTACTGTTTCTACTTGAACATTTATAAACATTATGGTATATGATTTAACGTGCCTGAAATCCTAAAATCTAAAAACAAAACACATTGACCCTTTTCAAAATCATTTCTATCCATATTCTTTTTCTTCTGTTTCCTTGTAAAAAAATCAGGCCATGTAGCCAATTGGCAATTGTTATGAGCTTAATTTACCTGCACAGTTCCCCAAAGCATGTGTTCCTAGTGTGTTGGCAAAGCATCAAATCGGCTGAAACTATTGGATTAAATTGTTGATTCATCAAAACTAATGGGGCTTATGAGTTCCACCTCGGTATTTGTGAAAGAATGCAATGAGGATACTGTATTGAGTTAATCTGTAGGAAGAATGACCTTCTGATTTAGAAAAAGGAACCTGTAAATAAAAGCATTTAATGTATGCAATTTTGTGGAATGAGCTTCCTTAATTCACATTCCACGGATGTATATGAAAATGCCCTGTTAGCAAAGTTAAACCTATAGCTCACTTGTACTTGTATTGTGCCATGGTGTACTGGTTCTGACTCTCGCATTTCAACCAGAGGGTCTTAGGTTCGAATCCCCCCATGGCGTTAATTTCCATCAGTAAGAAATTTATCCATATATGCTGCACTCAACCCATGTGAGATAAATGGGTATCTGGTAGGAATTTGACAAACTTTTTTTCAATATGCACCTATAAATAGCTACACTGCTAAAGCCAGTATAATAATGCTGTAATTGTAGAACGCATAGGGACTTCTCATGAAGAGGTGATAAGCGCTATATTATTATTATTTCTGTTATTTTGGTTTGCATTGCTTATTTATATGCTGCTGATGGAAAAAAAGAAGTTCTCAAAACCATATTCAAATTGATTTGATTGTTCAGTGAGTGGTGCTGACCATCAATAATTTCTCCTGCATTAATTATTATTCTTTTAGGAGTGTGTTTGGGAAGGGGCTGTGGATATGGTGCTGATACATACAAACATGACCATTTTTAATGACTCATTACTATGTAGGGAACGATGGTTCCCTTTTTACCAAATAAGTGATGTGTTCCTGTTTTGTTGAACTGCAAATGTGTTTGTACATTGCCAAGAATTTAATGTTTCAGTTTTCATGACGATAAAGAAATGCAGGAATTCATGATATGTCCAGACAATGCAATGATTACCTCCAATTTTGACCATTCTGTCTTTCTGCACAAATTTGCAATGAAACCTCCTTCATGCGATAAAGTGCTCAAGGGAATCTGAAACCAGATGCAAGCATTTCATGATTACCCCCTCATGTGTTCAAACATGTTTTATTCTCCAATTGCTTTCACTGCACCAGAAGTTTGGCCGGACATCCCAGAAAAGTCTGTCAGGAGTGATATCTGCCTGGAACTTTATTTCTTGAATAACATAGTTTGTTCCATCTTCCCTTATTTTCAAATCAGGTTATTTAATAAAGTTTATGAAGCTTATGAATTATCTTTATGGACATTTTAGTCTTCTTATTTTCCTCTTGTTTTCATTTTACCCTGTGTGTTTTTTTCCCTTATTATTTGCCTCCTCTTTTCTCTCCTCTTCTCTCTTATCTTCTACCACTTTAAATGTTTATATAATGATAATAATAATAATGATGATAATAATTAGATATAGCGCAGATACTATAATGGAGATACTATACTGTGCTGTGATGTTAGGGTCTGCAAGATATTGTTACTAAATAATGCATATAGGTACAAGGTATTATTGAAAAAATAACAGACTAAGATGATCTTATTTGTGTTATTCTGTGTTTTCTTTCCTTTCATCTTCTTATTTTCTCTTTTTAGGATATTTTGCTAGCCTTTTTTATATTTTTAAGCTGAGCAGTCAAAAATGTAATATTCTTTTCTCATACCATCTTTTCATCTCCTACAATTTTCTTGCATCCTCTTTTATGTCCAACTCCTTTTCTTTATCTATATTTCACTTTCATTTCCTCTCTCACACCTTTTTCTTACCTCTTTTCCACTACCATTGCAACGCAAAGCGATATATATATGAGGATGGCTCAAGATTATTTATTATTGACTAAGTCTTATATTTCTCATCACTGTTCATACTCCATCAATTCTCACAAATCCTCTTCCATAATCAGATTCTTCTTTATTAAACCCTGGTTAGAATGTCTTTCTCTATGCGTATTATTATCCTTTTCTTCATTTCTTATAACCTTTTAAGCTAGGCTGTCAAATTATTATTTTTGCACATATTTCTTCCATTTTCCTGTATCCAGTTTCATGTGCGAATCTGAAGATGTTTGTATAGATTACATCTCTTTTCCATCTCACATCCTTCCTATTTTCCCTCTTTTTTCATCCTTTTCTCTCTTTTCAAGCTGAGCTGTCAAATCATTCTATTTTGCTCTTGTGATTCACCTTCTTAGATCACTATCAGTTTGAGAAGTGTGTGATGCGAAGGAAACACTTGATTTTCTTCGACCCTCATCCTCACGAATACCCTTCCTTTCAGCCCCCCCCCCCCTCTCCATCGTCAATGTGGTGGAAGAATTGTTGCATGGATAGAACAAAAGTCTATAACAGTTTGTATGTTTTAAAGGTATTCTTTAATGAAACCGATTCATCACAAAAACCGTAATAAGTGTACGTGATCCTTTGGATATTTAATAAACTAAGTATGACAGGATAAAATAAACATGTGCTATCCAAGATTTGAAAAATAGATGTGCTCAGAAAGTATGTGGCTTTGGGTGAAAGATCATGCTCTACCCGCTGAAGCTCCCCACAGAGGTTTCTCTGAGCATGGGGCAATACCACGTAGTTATCTAAAGCAAGTACACCCATGTGTGCTGGAAATATTGTAAAAAGCTAATAATATCTATTGGTCTCTGCTCTCTTTTTTGTATCAATCATTGCTTTGCTGTTGTTTTATTGTCATTTCCTGACAGTTAACAAAAAATTATGGTTTTAATAATCAATTTCTTAAGAAGCCGATCATATAACTTTTGCATCGATAGTAGTTAAATTACAATTAGTGCCAAGTATTCGCCAAAGTGTTTGTATGCGTGTTACTTTCCAAACGTTAGAAGAGGAAAAAATCTAATAAATTAGGATTTCATAGTTACAGGATGTTCCAAAACCACTGCCTAATATTTGTCAAAATCCACTAAATGAATTGAAATTATAGTGATCCACTGTGCATTACGTTGAGGGATTGGTTTGATACGAGGTTTGACATCGGAAGAGCCCTGCCCCAAACTAGTTTTGAAGAACAGACACGTTCAATGGCAGTAGAAGCTACCTACAATTTGGATGAGCTGTGCTTAATAGCACAGTCTAGCACAGCTTCAAATTTTCATGACAAAATATTTTCTTCTGTTTTTATTAGGGGGGGGGGGGGTTCTGAATCAAAGGGAACTATTTTATCCAATGCAGATCCCCTCTTTTTTATTATGTTAATTCTATTTTTATTTTTCCCAAGTGTTTTTTCTTACTTCTTCCTTTGTATAAATTCTTCTTCCATTCGCTCCATTTTCTCTCTTTATTCCATCTTTCTGGCACAATTTTTTATTTCTTTCTGTTCTCCATTTGTGCTAATTTTTCATTAATTCTATTTCATGTTATTTGTTTTCAATATTTTCTTCTTGTTGGTACCGCAATCCGTGCTTACTACTGCTTGAAAAAGAAATAATATAGACAGAGTCTCAAATTGCAGACTAGCCTGGAAACACCATGCTGTTGAAGGAGCTAATTATAGCTGATCATTCTCTGACACGATTCCAGCTGCATTATGGGTAATCAGAAAACCCTATGGTTTAATGTGTAGGACTAGATGGGGGTGATCATGAATTGTAGTAGATTAGTCTGCAGAATAAATCAATTTCATTCAATTTTTATGCGGCTTTTGGTGAGAAAAACATTCAACATATCCATGACATTTGCTTTGGTTAAAAAATTAAAAGTTTGATGAGAAAAATTAGCAAAGTAATCTGAAGTTCATATCTGATCTGACCTTATTTGTACTCCTAAAACTCTAAATGCCAATTCACATGATACCCAGATCCATAGGCCACGTCACAGAACCCTTCCCTTGTCAAATGGTTTCTGACAAACTAAGACCAAAGAAATTGTGTTGGAGCAAACTATTGGTCATTGTTTCAACTTTTCAATTATATTATACTGCAGCTCGACAGTCTATTTCAATAAAAAGAATATTCATTATTTTCAATCTATTTTTTTTCTTCATTCAATATAATGGGTATGTAGAATAGTTTGTTTGTGCAGTCTATCAGAAAGATTTTTGTCATGACTCTAGATAATTCTATCAAAATCTCACTTAAATTACCCAGATCGCCCGTATACTGCTTAAACAAGGAAATAAAAACTTTAGTTCTAAAAGTGGTTCATGCCGGCTCAAAGATAAACTATAACCAACCCTAATTTGAAAAGTTTAGCAAGGGATGATCTATTCATCTCCATACTTTCATAGAACGATGTTTAGAATAGAGACTTGTTTTCAGACTTGTTTTGGATGCGTGTCATTGATGACTTGATGTCTGCCTCCCTCATTTCCTTCACAACATATCAAATGTTTTATAATCAAATTCACATGGGGGAGTTTTTGTCTCTTAAGATGTGATATCATAGAGGGCTGTTTCATAACGATGTTTCATATCGTCTGTGTTTTCACGAAGTGACGGGAGCCAGAAGGTACGGTTACACTAAATGACTTACAAATCCACTGAAACGTGTCCTTCTATAGAATCAACACGTTGTTGGATAGGATATCCTTTGAAATGGTGCTATGTCGGGATTTCTTTGTCTTTATGCAACAATGCCCTTTGGCTCCCGTCACTTCGTAAAAATACGGATGATATGGTCTGTGAAGAAGGACATGAGCCAATTAAGTGTATCATCAATTACTACACCCAGCGGATTTGTCGCCATGTGAGGTTTGTGCAATTGCTCCTCTGTGGGTGTTTCTAGAGACAAAGGGGAGGCAATATGTTGGCAATGTCAATATAATTATAATTGAGTTGAGGAGTTGTTTTTCAGGAATATGGGTATTTGTTTTGAAGAAGAATTACAATTGCTCCTTCGCAACCAAATGCTTCATCCACATGACAATACTTGTAAATTAGACGATAAAATTACGACATCATCAGTTGCCAATTTGTTGAAAGGTATAGATTCGTAATGGTTGGGATGCCGAAATTGATGTGAAACGACCTGATGTATTCACAAGTTGTTTTACATGCCTAAATATACCAATTCATGAAATTAGGAGAGAACCTTCACACGTTCTGACGTATTTTACTTTGAACATGCCAATTACCCGTGATTCCTACGCGGTGAGATAAATGCTTTGCATTCGGACCACCCGCGCAGAATAGGCGGAGTGATCGATGGTATTGTCTGCGATGCAAGGGTTCACATTCATTTGTACTTGAGGGGGATGCTGTTGCCATTTTTCATTTTGCGATAATATCATACTTCTTGAGTAAACTCTACTTTTAAAATTCTGATTAACATTTCGTCCAAAAATGATATGCCACAGCATTTTATTTATTAATTTTTTTTTGGAGGGGAGTCCATACAATGTGAGTTTGAAATATTCTTTATTTATGCATGACAGGAAATTAGTTGTAACAGCAAGTGATTTTTCCACCCCAATTTGTTCACCCCATAAGCCAAATCGTTCACAATTCATTTGACCTGTTTTGCATAAACCTGTCCAGATTTCCAACAGCACTGTTCCATTTACAACATTTGCTATTAATCGGGAAATGATTACTCATCAATTGTTTCAGAAAAATGGACCACGGCTCGTTTTGAGCTATCTGAAAAACTATACAATGCTGGATTTAACTAGAGTGGACATTTATTTGGCTTTATAGACAGTGAGTGGTTATTGAATATCTTTGTTTTCTCTTCACTATTCTGTCACTTATTTTTCTGAAAAACAAGAATTTTTTTTCAGATTTGCACAATAATGGAAACCTGCTTATTGTGCAGCTTGCATTGTTTCAGATGACAGTTTTTGCTGCTTGTAATTGGCATGTTAATACGATGCTGTTGAAATTTTTATTGTGTCTTGAATATGATGAGCAATTGCAAATTAATACAATGCCAGTGAGAATTTGGCCTAGATCTATATCTAAAATAGGAAAGTATTAGGTAATTCATTCACAAGAAACATACAAGTCAGTTGTTGCTTTTAAATTGTTAATATTTTAGGGGGTAAAATTATTATGTGTTTTTTTTTTTTCATTTACTGAATCCATTCCTAATGAAATAGATAATCTAAATCAGCAATAGTGCCCTCTCCTGTTTATATTATTTCTTTCTTGATACAAACTCCTGGTATAACATGTATATAATGTTATATGTTCCATGTGCTTGCAAATGATTTCAAGATATAATTTGGATTGAAAAAGAAATGAAAATTCATTGAAAAGCTAAATCATAAATTAATGCCTCTCTACAAACGGCATTTTATGCAATATTCACTTCTACATAGGGTGTTTTGAGTGCACAACTAGTAGCACCTCATTTTTTCTGTTCATATCATCCTCTTTCTTATATGATTCTGAATACTCATCGTCATGACAGCTACTACCTGTTTTTTCTGCTACGAGGGGAAAAAGCCACCTCCGATTTCGTTATTTTTATCAAAATGCATCCATCGTTATTTTTATCAAACTGCATCCATCTTCAGTAACGTTCTGATAGATAAACAGAAACACACTGGCCTTCATATTGACTGGGATAGGATGGGATTCTACTTCGAGCCATCCTTACAAGCAGTTGACAGCAAATCTCATGGCTTTTCATTGAACTTTTTGCCTGTCATACTCTTGCTAGAGCTCATTNATACGCATGCCATTTCAAGGATGCCCAGCACAGGTGGAAATGATGACTTTGAAAATTCATAACTTTTGAACGGATTATCCAATTTTGCTCAAATTTTCACAGTTTGTTCATCTGGTTTTTCTTAATTTACTGACAGTACATTATTGTCTGGGTGTAATTCCCCTTTAAAGAATCATCCTCTTTCCCATACGATTCCGATTAATACTCATCACCATGACAGCTACTACCTGTTTTTCTCTGCTACGAGGGTAAAAAGCCACCTCCGATTTCGTTATTTTTATCAAAATGCATCCATCTTCAGTAACGTTCTGATAGATAAACAGAAACACACTGGCCTTCATATTGACTGGGATAGGATGGTTTTCTAATTCAAGCCTTCCTTACAAGCAGTCGACAGCAAATCTCATGGGTTTTCATTGAACGTTTTGCCTGTCATACTCTTGCTAGAACTCATTCTATAATTCTTTCCCCTCCGCCTTTTCTCCCATTTCTTAAGAGACTTGTACAATGCTTTACAGTATATTTCTTATTGAAAAAAAGATTATAGGAATATTTATACTTATTTGTGTGCTTTGAGTGCAAACTTATAACAATGATCTTCATTTAGGGTGCATGTGAATTTATAATTGAGATCTCATATCTAACTTAGATCAGCTAGAATATAAGGTTGATCTCACATGTTACTTAACTCTTTACTGGCTTCTGTCAACTCGAGTCACCCATGCTGACTCATATGTCAACTCTGGTCGACAAGCTGAGCACACAGTACTCCATACTACCAGAATTACCTGGCAGTCTAGGTTTACATGATGTAGCATGCTAAGAGTTAAATCAGCTACAATGTAATGATCTCACAACTTACTAAGAACAGCTAGAGCGAGACAGAATGACATCTACACTAAATTTCGTGAATTACCCAGATTATTGTGCTACGTGATAAATCTGTTTTATATGCTTCATTTTAGAGAATATTGGGGAAGGATTTAATTTTCCAATATTGAAACTTATTCAAATCATTAAGGGCACAAGGGTTTACAGCTCATTGCACAAAGAAGTTAATCGAGTAACACATTGAATTCACTTAACCTACTTTTCAAAGAGTCCATGCATGACTTGACTAATATTAGGAAAGTAGCATGTCCTCATTCCTACAATGACTACCATATGTTTACCCTGGGGAAGCTCTTTAAAACTTCTTGATGAATGAGGGATCGGAAAAAAAATAATGTTTGCGCAGATAGTCAAATACTTGCCAATTTAGGAGAGCAAGAGTATGTCAAGAAATCATATTTGATTCAAAGTTGCAAGTTGCAGTTGATCACCATGCGCCAATCAAATTAATTGTTTCATACATATCTTTCAAGCAAAAACTGTGCGGAATGTGTTCCAATAGGCGGGTTTACTTACATATTCAAATATATGTGCTGTTCATGCCACTGAACGTAGTTACGTGGTACATGTATTCCTTAAATCGTTTTATAACAAGAAGACTACAATACTTTGAATCCAGTTTGCATACATTACTTAATTGTTGCTATGTCGGGCAAGCCTCGGGCAAGCTTTAGGGATTTGCATCTAATAGTAAACCCGCCTATTTGCAACTGATTTTGAGAAGATTTGTGATCAATTGTAACTTTGGAGCAACTAAAATATGAATTTCATTATTCAAATTGTTTGTAGATATTGGTTAGGCATGAATTTATTTTAAGGATTCTTCATAAGCTTGAGAAATATTTAGTTTTAATTGAGAGTAAAAAATTGTTGTAGCCACCATCTGTCTCATTAAATTCAATGATAATGTACTTTTATTGCTTTATTAATTGATATACACATATCATTTTAGTGTTCTTCATATCATTTGAGATTGGTGATTTTTTATTAATGGTCCATGACAAGTNTCATATCATTTGAGATTGGTGATTTTATATTAATGGTCCATGACAAGTTATAGCTTTTGATGGAGGTTCCCTCAGCATTTATTTCTAAAATTGACATTTCTTATCTGCGCCTACCATCTCAATTCTAATACTCAAACCATATCCTGATGAAATGGTGTATTTTTATATAATGGGCCTCAAGATTTGGTTGTTTTCAAGGAATTTGTAGGTCAGCAAAGTTAACATGATTAGAATAAAAGTGTCTTGAAGGTTCAATCTTTAAACAAGATCGCCATCAGTTCACCCACACATTCGAAAGCATCTATTTAAGCATGTCTTAAAGAGGAAATACAGACAGCTCTTGTTGAAATCATGCAATACTTGGAAGCAGGTTTCATGAAATGTTGTGATTGTGAACATGGATTCCAGGGAGAAAAGCGACAAAACTGGGACCATATAAGTATCCTTTTTTTCTCGTAACCCTAATGTAACCTATTTTTGGATAAATCTTTCAATATTGAAGAAAGATGAACAAAAAGTAAAAGCAAATGTCATAAAGCAGATCATGAAAGTTTTGTCTCTCATCGCTCCATTTTTACAGTTTCATCTAAGCTACAATACATGTACATGTGTGATTTAGTGTGACATTGTAATTATTCAGTTTGGGAAAATAAACCCCATGGCTCGTATTCCAAGAACAGGGTTTAACTTAACCCGGGACTGACAATTATTATTTAGATGTGGGCTGTTCAAAAGTTTGAGTCAATGGTCTGCGTTTAAAATATTTAGACCAGGGTCATTAAGTTGAATCGCGCTACCGGAACATGGGCCAATATCTGCTCACATGAATGAAACATTGCAAAAGACAAAAATATTTATTTGCAACACTACATTAATATGACACTCCCTATGTTTATCATCTTATAAACTCATATTTTATTTCTATTTTTAGATTACTCAAGTGGATAGAGAAAGAGCTATGTAATACTCGAGTTATTTTATCAGAAATGATTTTGTTCTACAGGGAAGACATACAAATTGCCTGTCATAAGTCTTGGTATCAACTGAAAGGATTTTTAAGACCATTCAAAGCACCAAAATGAAGTTATATATTATTTGACCAACATGTTTGTTTCTATGAATTATGAAATGTATGGAAATACCTTTCTAATCCCTTCCAGTTTCATTGGAACTGTACTATACCTTTAACCATTTCAAGCAAGAAACAGAAATTTGATTTTTAAGCTAATTGAAGGAATTACCATGCTTCCTTATTTATATCAGTCGGCAATTCCACATCTTGGTGCGTATCCGTTCCATTTAGATGTTGGTTGATGAAGGGAAACATCGCGTAGACTCTCACTTGAAATCTAATTCTGGACGAGAACTACGAAATATCTTAGAAGTAGACAGTTAGATCTTATCTTAAACCACAGAGTCCGAAGCTAAGTGGGATGTGGGCACTCTTACACTTGGAAATTTAGAAAGGATTTTGGAAAGATTTTGGAAATATCTCTATTTCATGCAAACTATAGAGAGCTGGAATTTAAGAAAAAGATGATTCCTAAATTGATTGATGACTATCTTAATTAGGTATGAGATTTTAAACAACATTTGTATTTTTTTAAATATATATGTTGGATGGAAAAAAGACTGATAGTGTGTTAGGTGTCCTCTTCTTTTAGACAATATTTCTGCTGCATATAGTGCTACATGTACTTCTATATTCTGTGGCTCAGTCACAAAGATATTTTCCTCCTTTTTTTATATTATGGTCATGAATTTTAACCCTTCACATTTTATTCTCAAATCGTTAAAGTTTTCCAGCATCACATTGATATGTTTAATGCTAGTGTAAATGCCTCTCTTGAAAGAACTTTGTCAAAAGATGAGTAAAATGATAAAACAAGGTGATGGGGGCAAGTGACGTGGGTTTCGACTGGATATATGAAGAGCAAAGGAAACCAGATTAGTTTCCTGAAATAATTTTAAGAAGAGTAAATTTGACTTGAATTTGTCTTTTACTAGAATCAACATCTATAGCCTTTGAGGGAACATGTATGGTAAAGTTAAGTATTATGACACCATAAACCAGGCTGACGTAGATGTAGGGAAAAGGTTCTTTATGTTGTTGTTTTGAAATGTATTGTACTTTGTGAAATATTTCATACCTCTTTACATTAATTTCTTTTGTATTTTTTCTTATCCAAAGGTGAATATAGTTTGAAGAATATGTACAATATGATTTAATAATCTAAATCATCAGTTTGTTCCCAAATTTAATGCATGAGTTTCGTAGGGATATGTTTGAAAACTGAAATGCAACTATTTTAAGGAAGCGTCCAAAC
This sequence comes from Temnopleurus reevesii, assembly GCA_036244855.1. NCBI lineage: Eukaryota > Metazoa > Echinodermata > Echinoidea > Temnopleuroida > Temnopleuridae > Temnopleurus > Temnopleurus reevesii. The sequence goes on along the minus strand of BQKZ01000176.1, from coordinate 15,706 downwards.
TGAGCCAAAACGTGTACAATTATTCAGGTCTTGTCATATTTCTAATTTTTCACACATGCCTACTTCACTCTCATTATCCGTGACAATTCAAACAAGGTCCATGTAGTCTGAAGTTTTTTCTAATTAATTAAATATTCACTCTGAATTAATGACTACTTTCACATTATCATGACTTAACATTTGTGGAGAAGTATGATACCATCAACTGGCATCGACATTGTATAATAGATGTAGGGAAAAATATTCTTCATGTTGATGTTATTTTTCAAATATTTTTAAAAACAATACTGTGGTAGAAATAATTTAAGGGAATAATATTCCTGGTATCGCATAATAATTTTAGCATGATTGCTACATGAAATATTTTTTGTTTAGCAACTTTTCCAAATGGAACTTCATGGTAGAATGTTTAAATTCTTTCCTCAACATGTGCTAATCAAATTTGAAAAGTGAAATTATTCCCTGAATTTCCACATAATGAGTTATTGAATATCTCCCTATCATGAACTCTCAGTCTTTAAAAAAATATCATAATCATCATTAGAGATGATTCCTTAAGCCTTTCATTCCAAAGGAAAACATTTTGCAGCTCCCTAATTAGATTTATTTGCAAGCGTCACATCAGGAGCTCTCAGGTACTATCGAGTGAAATACAGCCAAATAAGCAAATCCCCCTTTCCCCAAAGTAGCTAGTGCGTTTTACAAGTAGGTTTGTGCAGTTCAATTTGATAGGAATAATTCTTAAGTACCTGGCTTAGTTGCATGTGAAAGCCTTTGTGATCTAAGAAGTTGTGGATGAGTGATAACATCCCCCCCCCCCCCCCCCCGTGTTAGAAAATCATCATTTTTCGGAAATGATGATCTTTACACACAAACCAAAGAGTTTCTTTATTGCCAACTTTTGCTACTTCACAATCCTGCTCTAAAAAAACGCTTTCAAAGGGGGGGGGGGGAATATTTCTTTTTGGTTGCGTTTAATACCCATCCATCCTTTACGTCATGATAAGACCAAGGGAGCCATCATCATGGAAGGTATGAAGACGTCAGACGACGCTACCTCATGTGAACATCACCTTGATTTTCTAAATGAATTTCCTGAAGAATTTGCAGGTTAATTAGGCTGATATCTTGAATGTGAGTGGTGATCACTTCATAAAAAAAAGCTCTACTGGTGGACTGATAACTCTATGCTTCAGAAGGTATTTGGCATTGCCCATATTTTCAGACACCAAAAAGTTTAAACAAGAAATTCATAGAGATACATATTTAAGTTCTTTTCATGTTGAGATAAAAACTTTTTGTTCTATTCATGATGGGATTCTAAAAGAAAATTATGCAAAATCAATTACTTTCAATTGCATATCACATTCTGTTTACAGGTAAAAATGTAAAATTTTGATCAAAATCCTATAATTATGCAATTGAAAAAGTTTCTAATCATACAGATTTTCACTCAGACAGTGATTAGTTGGTGGCTAAAATGTAGGATCATGAGAATCAGACAAACAGATGAAAAAAAGTTTGAAGCAAATCGGACGATAAATGAGAATGCCATGAATATTTCAATGATAGAACTCAACAGTGCATTTTCGGGAAATTCAGGGCAACTTTTGGTCACATGTGATATATGTGGCTCAACAGAACAGTCCCGACAAAGGATTATAAATTAAAAGCTTATCTTTGGAAAGCTGCTTTTCTAACATCCAAAACTTTTTGTTTTCACATATGACTTACAATACCTGAGGATAGCACACTTAACCATTTTTCAACACCAAACAGGGAATATTGTGATCCATAAACTAGGCACACAAGCACAGGAATACCCCTGCAAAATGTAAATATATCCCAACTTGGCATATTGTCCAATCTCTTCTTCAATTCTAGCCAAGAATCTTATTTCTGGTATGCCCTTAAATGGTGGGCTCTGCTTGCACTGGGAAATAGTTTGGCACTCCACTGACTTTCATTGACCAACATAAAGGGCAAAACCTGTGATCTGGTAAAACAAATTTGAAGTCGGTTTCAAATTCAGAGCCAAAAGTTTAAGGTTTCAGAAACTTTGACAGTCCAGAGGGATTTAAACTTCAAGTTTAGACAGGTTAGACGGTCTTTATTTAGAATCGACAACCCTTGTTTGGAAACCATGACCAAACCATTCAATTTCATTGATTACTTTAAAGTTTTCTTCATGGTCATGGGGATGCCTTCTGCGGAGTGGCAGGTGTGGACAAAGTTTTGTTAATTTCGATATGCTCCAGAGCACACGATTCCATACTTTTGAGTGACCTCTTATGGGCACAACTTACTTTAAGCATGCATATATACAAACGGGATCTTGTATGCATAATAATAATGATAATAATGAACAGCTTTCATATAGCGCTTATCAACTCTGAGAATTCCCTAAGCGCCCTACAATTGCAGCATTATTACACTGGCTTTAGCCCGGCAGCCACCAGCGCAGCACACTTTGCATTTTAAGGAATAAATATTCCTACCAGGTATCCATTCACCTCACCTGGGTTGAGTGAAGCACAATGTGGATGAATGTCTTGCTGAAGGAAATTAATGGCATGGGTGGGACTCGAACCTATGACCCTCTCATTGAAAAAGGCAAGAGTCATGACCACTACACCATAGCGCACAACAGTGAGTGCGAGTTATTGGCGGGTCAACAGTAAGATGCACCCTTTTTTCCCACAGTAGTTTTGCTAAGCATATGCAAGGGTTATAGCTGTGGTAACAGGGATTAACTTAAATTATGATCATAGTTATTAATACTTCAAGTTTTGGGATAAGTGGAGACATGGCTATTTTGGAAGATAGTCTTTACCTTGCCTTACCTTGCCAAGTTTTTTTCACCTTTATCTGTCCTGTGCAAAATGCCTCAAATGCATTTTGTAATGAATTACTCTATCAAGTATTTGACCTCTCTCATATCCCCTCTATCTTTAGTCAATCCTAAATTACTTAAGGTCAGTCTGCGGCATTATGAGGTATAATTTTTTACCTTGTTTTAAAGCTTTTATGATCTTAATCAAAATAATTTAAATAGATCATACAGATTTGAGCCAAGGAAGTGGATTAGGGTACACTGTTTCGTTGAATTGGCAAGAAATGTTTTGATATCAAGTGAAATGAGCTGAGACAATGTGGAAAGAAATATGATTTATTATGTTCTATCTGGAGTATTGGATTGCCTTGGGTTTTATTGTAAATTTGAACATCTTCGAACTACATAATGACACTAAAATATTTGCTCCAACTTAAAATGAAATATTTTGCTCTCAATGTAAACAATTATGCATCAGGGCCCAGTATAAGATTCCCAATCAATTGTATGATTGATATCAATTGCAAGTCTATGGGAAATCATGTACTAAAATTTGTGATTGATCGGTAAGTTGATTGGATCTCTTTTATGTGATGGGCCCCTGAAAATGTATCTGCACTAGTCATCTCATTTGGACAAATATGCGTTTCATGTACAGATGCAAGTTTGCGAATGTAAATTTTATAGCAGATCACATTGTGGTAACAATGGCGCATCATAATCCTTGTCTTAATCCCATACCCACTTGTTAATCCTGTGGTCATATTTCACCATAGCAGCTGGCTTTGGTTAATCCCCAGGGAAGCCATTGGTTTATGTTGATGAATGAATACCACAAATGTTAAAGTTATAACTATGATACTTTTCAGAATTTTTCAAAGTCCTCTTTCATCTAAAGTCCCCCCCCCCCCCAAGCCGAAGTATTGTTTTTTTGTCTACTGAATGTAGGTTTGGTAATTTTTAATATCGGTTCGGCCTGAGATATTGATCTGTTCCATTTATAATAAATGGGTATTTGATTATCTGTAGATAATGCAACTGCTGTAAAGAAAATTGGTGTATATGTGGTTTGTGGTTCAAGCCTTTAACATACCTTTCAGATGGTGATATTAAAGATTGGTTCCAATTAAAATAGATTTTGCTTGATGTTGTCCTTTCAGACTAAGTAAAACTAACACCCTCTATTCTATCTCTCTCACTATTTCTGTCATTCTTCATTTACATCTAACTTTGGAAAGTAAATACCATTTTGTTAAGTCTGATAAGCAACTTTAGAAAAAAAATTAACAATTAGCAAAATATTGGATTAATTTTATTAAGAGAATTTTCCCCAATGACCAATTCATATTAAGTACCCTCAAGATAATGGCTACCACAATTTTAAGCATCTTATGATGCCATTACCCCTCTGCATATAGAAAAATATCAATGCTCACAGTCTGATTTACCCAAATCCCTTTCATTACCCATGATGAGGGGTAAGCTGAGAATAGGGAGGGGTAAGCTGAGAGAAGGGAGGGGTTGAATCTACACATCCCCTTGCCTGTCATATCACTTCCTGCCTTGCGACATCAGTCCCATTTATACCTTGCTTTCAGACTGTCAGACGAAAACACTACGAAGTGGCGGGTTTACTAATAATAGATGTAGATTTTAAGTGTTCTCTAGCCCAAGGCTCGCCTGACATTGTAAGAAATTTTACTTGCAAACTGGATTCCAAGTATTGTAGTTGTTACTAACTAGTTTCGGAATACCAAGTAATTAGGTTTGTTGGCAAGAAATTTGCATAAATTTGAATCTATTTATGAACTGGCCCTATGAGCTTGTCCTGTATGGACTCTTAACAAGAAATAAGAAGAAAGTGGACAAAATGAACAATTCTCATATATAGAATTGGTTCAGGAGACAAAGGAAATTCCCTTTCATGCAGAAAAATAAGAAAAACACCAGCAAATCGTTAAATCAATCATCAGAGCCATTGGGTTGAATTAGTTATAGTTATAGAATCACACAAACCACAATAATATGCCAGTTTATTGGTAACAATTGAACAAAAACTATTGGAATTCTAGTTATAAGAGATAGGGCAAATAAATTTGATTGCCCTTAATCAACCAACCCTCCAAAAACAGCCCAATGTGATTTCTCTTTACAATTTGGAAAAAAGAAGAAAAATAACAGTAAAATATTGATAAACATATGAAATACAACTTGATTGAAAACAAAATTTCAGTTGATTTTGGGGCTATGTACTCCTGTCTTAAGTTTTGTTTTCAAACCTAAGTTTTAATTTGCGTCCAATCAAATTCTGTTACCTAATGATGATGAATTTACTGATACGCTGCTAGCTCTCTCAAAGGCAGTTAATTTGGGAAACTTGTGTATTAAAATGAATAGACCTTGGTTGGGGTTGTAGCAACTAAATGCAAGTTTAGTCAGGTTTCATTTCACTTTTCTCTGTGAGAATGTGTTCGAAGTGATTTTAGGATATGGATGAATAAAATAACTTAAACAGGTTATATAAGCATTAGGTGGTGTTCAATGAGGTTTTCATGATGTTACCTAAATACCCTATTTAAATGAGCTGGTATAGCGTAATATTTTATTACACAGCTTTGGCAACATAAAACATTTATTTAAGTCAGGTATTCGATGAGAAATAATTGAGCTGGGATATATTTACAGTGAGACAGCAGAATTTCCGGCAACTGGGAATAAGAGTTTCACTACTGTATTCTATGTGAAAAATAATAAATGTCAAATCTTGGGGATTAAGTTAGGTCAATCCTGTTTTAATCGGATATATCGGCCTTTGGGATCAGACCATGTGTAGAAAAGAGTTCTGTCATGTGTATGTGTATTCAGATTACCTCTTCAGTAGAACAAAAATATTGGGTTTTTGGAATGACATAGTGAGGATTCTTGTGGCCTAAGGCAAGTCTGTATACTTTCTATTTGAAGATAAATAAAGATTGTTCATTATGAGTCTACAAGAAAATTCAGTAAGAATCACCTGAGCCCAGACCAAGCTTCAGCCATAGTTACAGCCATAGGTACTGTAAAGGGGACCTGGGGGCGGGGCAGGCCACAGCTGCTCAAGTAAATGAAAGTTTTTTTTACTTCACATTTTGAGGGAATTCATGTCCCTTTCCCCACATTATTTCTTTTGTTATATTGATTTTATCTGTCCTTATTTTTCATCGGTCATTCTAGTATCAGCCGGCTAAAGAATGCTCTGTTATATCACTTCATGTTTGTTAAAAAGTAGACTATCATACACAGAGATTGAATGCTATTTAGAGAACACTGTACAAACGACAGTTTGTTCTCATCTTTCATCGTGTTTGTAGCTCAGGTTCAATGTTACTCCACCTTTTTGTAAATTACTTCCATAATATACAAATTAACATCTTAAAGGGGAATTACACCCAGACAATAATGTACAGTCAGTAAATGAAGAAAAATCAAATGAACAAACTGTGAAAATTTGAGCAAAATCGGATAATCCGTTCAAAAGTTATGAATTTTCAAAGTTATCATTTCCACCTGTGCTGGGCATCCTTGAATTGGCAACGTATAGCCAATTAGCATAATCTGTGATGTCACACATGGAGAACTCCTCGTGCACTTTGTATATAAATTTATTAAAAATGGATCAATATCATATTTGAAATGATGAATCAGCACCGTTCTTTCTGGAATGCTTGCAGAATTGCTGTGGCTATAATATATTTAACTGAAAAAACATAATTTTGTCTGCTTTTCTGGAAAAAGAGGAAAATGTGAAATTCTGTGTACAAAGCAAATGGAGAGTTCTCCATGTTGGCAGCCATTTTGTTCCAGTACGGTGCCAATTTGAGGAGCCCATGAGGGTTTTAAATCAAAACTTTGAAAATTCATAACTTTTGACTGGATAGTCGGATTTTGCTCAAATTTTCACAGTTTGACCACTGTATTTTTCTTCATCAACTGAGCGCACTCAAATGTCTGGGTGAAGTTCCCCTTTAACATCCAGTATTAGATTGATTGTCATTGAGTTCAGGGGGCCTGATGTAACATAAAAGAGATACGATTAATCTTGCAATTAATTGCATCTCTTTGGTACACATTTTTCCATAGACTTACGATAAATATTTATCGTAAGTTTAATTGCATCTTTTATGTTACAGGCCCCCTGATCTACTTGATTTTCAAACTCGTGAGCTAGTTGGATGAATAATTTCCATATTATCCCTTACTTATGGATATTTAGGTATCACACATTTTGAAGAGTTTTTTTATGAACTTCTATTGTTTAATGATAAGAATAAAACTACAATAATTTCAATACCAGCAACTTGTAGAAGCATTGTGGTGTAGTGCTTCCTGCTCTTGCCTTTTAACTACTGTAGATTGTTAACCAGATTGTTGATTTCTTTCAGCAAGAAATGTATCTACACTGTGCTACACTCAACCCACGTGAAAATGGGCACCTGGTAGAAATCTTTTCCTTGAAATGTCCGAGTGCCAGTTGTTGGCTCTACAATTAAAGCAGTATAAGATATGATCCCTGTATCAAGTGCATTACATATAATAATTGATTTATAAAAATGGACCTATAAATTCCATAATTTGAAATATAATCTTAATATGTTTTATATAACCAGAAAGATATTTTGACAGAAGTGAGTCAGGAGAAGCTCCACCCATTGGGTGTATCCCCTGTTCTCTATGGGAATCCCAAGGTCTTTTAGCAGAGGGCTTCTGCAACGGACGGCACAGCAGTCAACGATTTAAATTGGATCGCTTCACGCCCGCTCAAAGCATCGCCGATTGATCCAACAAGCTCCAGACGCTCTCTCAAAAGACGGCGCTGCACTAGCCCGAGGTTCCTTGATCTCGAGATTTTAACCCGATCAGATCTCTTCTCAATTTAGCTCGAGATTCATTAGTCCTATCTGTGCTATCCCAAGAAAGGAAAATATATCTTGAGATGGAAACTGTCCTTTCCCATGATTTAGCTCGATATTGTTAAGTTCGAGCCGCACATTAGCTCGACTCCAGTCAATTAAAATAAGAATGACTACTGGAAAACAAACGCGATGGGCTTGTGTGACCTTGATGTGGAAACAGCCTGAAGCAAATAAAACCGAGCGCGGTCTTAACTGTGGAAAATACGAGCGAGTGAGTGAGCTATTTCCCAAATTAGCTGACTATTTTGGAAATAAGCCCAAGATATCTTGGGCTTGTCAAGCTTAAGATATTTTAGTGAATTAGCTCACTATTTGCGTCTGCACAGCAAATTAGCTTGAGCTAGTTCTGATCGGGCTATTTACCTGGACCAGAATTAGTGTGCTAATTCAAAAACTTGCTTTAGTGCAGACGGGCCTAAAACCCCTCTTTTCCCCCTGCTCTCCTGTCATCTTGCCTGGAAACCAGGGACTCCCTTCTCTTCGTTGTGGGAGCATCCAACAGCTGCACTTAGCCGACAGCTTCAGTTCTTGGCTGGAAGATTGAAGCTGAAAGGGTGGGAGCATTTCCCTACCAAAACATCTTGAATTCCATGCAAAGCTGGGGGATAATCAGGATTTTCTTCTTATAAACTATACCCCCTCACCATGAAATAATTGATATCGTGTAATGTCTCATGGCGATGATAAATGACAAGCGAGGGCGATGAACACGAAGGCTTAGATTTGTTTCGAGGACACTTGCAGTTGTGACTGTGGATGAAGGAGCAGGTAGTTCTGGTGATCACTTTATCTTGGTGTCAGCTGTGGGATGGTCTCAATAGGAAGGATGCTTGATGAGCTTCACTTCATCGATTGGCATTACAAGATTTTCTGGATGAATCTAGCCAAAGTCTTTGCTCTTGAGCTGCACCCGTGATTATAAGCCCTTCTGCCTGTGTCTACACTGCTCATTATAAGAGAAGTTTGAAGATTTTTGCTCAATTGATGACTTGGAATCGGAGGAGCTTGTGTTTGAGAAGCACATGCTTGGAACATTACAAATGGATGATTTGTAGCAATTTGACTTTTCTTCCAAGAGCTAACACTTTTCTTCTTCAACTTGCATTTTGGAAACAGAATATATCTATAGGCCATTTTGAATTTTGTTCATTCTGGCTATCTGGATTGCTTCAATTCTTGTTTCACTCTGCCATTTGTGAAGGCGCTATATTTTTCTTGATTTCACAAGTATCGCACAAGTTTCTCAAGTCCAATGTCTCAAGTTTATCATCTCATAGATCTGGAGTGATTGTCAACAAATTCTTCTTGTAGCAAAATACCAATAATCTGGACCTGGATCATTCTCATGCAAACTCCATGAGGACTAGTTGATCTTTACTCAATGCTGCATTTAGATATTTGAAAACAGTTCACTTGGACATTTCCAATACTGGACAATAAGAATGGGGTTTATTTAGATTGAATTGGATTTAAATGTGAAAGGTTTAGGGTTCTAATTTATAGGGACATGTGTGACATGACTCATTGATCATACTAGCCACAGCTTAAACTGATGCTGGACAGAGGAGGAATGGACGATATTAGGGCGAAATAATCAACTTAACCCAGACACACCCTGAAATGAGGAGAAATAGGGCAGTTCTATTTTTACATTTGGCTATTTAAATTGATCTTGTTCTAGGCATCATTTAAGCAAACAATAACAAGATTGAAATTGAATGCCCAAAGGAGCTGATGTTGGAGCATGTGGAAATTGTGCACATTGCCATATTCATTTGTGCCCAATAACATTTGTGTCCAATAACATTTGTGCTCAAGAACATTTGTGTGCTTAGCAACATTTGTGCCCAATGATATTTGAGCTTAGCAACATTTGTGCCCAATAACATTTGAGCTTAGCGACATTTGTGCCCAATAACATTTGAGCTTAGCAACATTTGTGCCCAATGACATTTGAGCTTAGCAACATTTGTGCCCAATAACATTTGAGCTTAGCGACATCTGTGCCCAATAACATTTGAGCTTAGCAACATTTAAGCTCAATAACATTTGTGCAACTGCTCATGTCTCATCAATTATTGAACAGTTCTACCAAATTTGACCCCAAATCTGCTTTGATATCCTCATGAACTTGCAAAATATGAGAGGGCTTAAAAATTTAAATTCCTAGACAGTTTGCAGGGTTGATCTTTCATCGGACGTCATTCTGGGACTAATTGGACCTCGAAGGAATGGTCACTGAAAGCGAAAAGCTGTTTCCCTCCCTCTGACTTCTAAGAGTGATGTCATCAGCATACCCATCTGTGTCTGAAGCAGACGCAGGATGAATCTCTATCTTCTACAGGTGTTCTGGCTTGAAATGACTTCGCGGATATGATTACAATTGTTCTCCAATCACACTTTCATCTTTCGACTGCTAAGTAATTGATTGCTCAAGTAATTTTTTGGCAATAAGAGTGTACTAAGAATTAAGTCTGTGTGACCTTCTTTGTTTTGGTGTATTTGGATAATTAAGAGGAACTTTCGATTGTGTGCAAACTAGCAGGAATGACCCCATCCTTGGATATTAGGACACAGTTTTCCATTATCTATTAGTATTGTGGAAGCTACCATTCCTTGATTCAACATCTTGAAGCCTGAGACTGATTTGTCAATTTTTCATCTTTAGAATCATCACAAATCAAAATGAACTTGGAGCTGTCGGAATAATCACTTGAGGATCAATATCTTTTGTCTTTTGTATTCAGTGATTGTAAAGAAAAATCATCTTTCTTTGAGGAATACTTTTGAACTAGTATTCTTCCAAAACAAGTTCCAGCTTATTGTATTATGTTTCTTGGATCCCCGTGAAGCTCTTCAAATGTTATAACATGTAGGATGGTTTACTCTTTGCATTGGAACAGTTTGGACTAACCTGCACTACTGGTTTGGGTTTCAGTTCAGTTTTGCTTGATGAAACTCATTTCATTAGTTACACTGAGTTATGAACATTCACAAAACCACATGAGCTATACTGCAGACCAGCCACCTAAAAGGGTCTATATCCAAAACATTTGAGCCATAGTGAACATATGATGGTGATATATGTTAATAAATAGACTGTCATTATGATACCTTTTGAGCCAAAGAGTGAGGGGAAATCTGCGGCATCCCCAATCATGGC
>BQKZ01000175.1:127654-157477 GCA_036244855.1 Temnopleurus reevesii | reverse complement strand
AAAAAAATATGCTATGGTCTCAAAATGTGTATAAGAATTACATGTCATGATAAACATCCCCTAAAATCACATTTCTTCGTCTTTACCAAAACTATAATTGGGCTTTAAGACAGCGTAAACAAGAAACCAAAAGTTCGTGTAAACCATAAGAGTGTGCTTTTTTAATGTTTTATTCAGTTCTATCCTCTTTGAATAGAAAACATTCCCGGGTCTAGACTACCCAGGGTCCCCAGCACGATTATATTTTTTCCTGTTTTATTCAGGTCCATCATCTTTTACTAGAAATTATTCCCGGGTCTAGACTAACCCAGGCCCCCGACCACGAACGCACTAAAAATCCGTGCAAACCTTACGATTATATATGTTTTGATATGTATCATGCAGGTCCATCATCTTTGAAAAGACATGATATAAATTATTCGCGGGTCTAGAGGCTACCTTGGGCCTCGACCACGCACTAAAAGTCCGTGCAAACCATATGATTATATATGTTTTGATGTGTATCATGCAGGTCCATCATTTTTTAATAGAAAGTATGTGATGTGTTCGTGATTGTGTGTGTGGGGTGTGCGAGTGTGTGTGTGGGGTGTGCGAGTATGTGCGTGTGTATGCGTTACTCCTCTGTATTTTTTCTCTGTTTCACTTTTTTATGTGTTTGTTTTTCTGATTGTCCGATCACCTCTATCGCTTACAATTTGTAACAGAACGTATTCCCGGGTCTAGATAACCCAGGGTTCCGAGCACGCACCAAAAGTCCGTGCAAACCATACGATTATATATGTTTTGATATGTATTATGCAGGTCCATCATTTTTTAATAGAAATTATTCCCGGGTCTAGAGGCTACCTTGGGCCTCGACCACGCACTAAAAGTCCGTGCAAACCATATGATTATACATGTTATGATATGTATTATTCAGGTCCATCAGTTTTAAATAGAAAGCATGTGATGTGTTCGTGATTGTGTGTGGGTGTGCGTGTGGGGGTGTGCGAATATGTGTCTGTGTGTGTATGTGTTACTCGTCTGTATTGTTTCTTTCTTTCACTTTTTATGTGTGTGTTTTTATGATTGTCCGATCACCTCTATCGCTATAGTCGACCTATTTGTGATCATATAACCGCTATAATTAATTGGTAAGAATTTGATCTATATTTTTGGTCAGATCCCACTGAAAACTGTTATGCAGCTTGTTTTGTTAAAAACAACTAGTGCTTGTCGCAGCTTATCCATAAAAAAACATTTGAATTGTACTCATAAACACACTCTTAGCATCCTTGGTAAAAGGTTAGAAGCCCGGTCACATAGGATCCCGGAAGCAACACGGTTCACCCCGACTCGTTGTTCTGAGGCTGTTAACTGTGAATTAACAAAGAGTCGGGATGAATCGCGTTGCTTCCGGTGTCCTTTGTGACCGGGGCATTACGAAACTCATCATTTACACCAAGAAAAGTGGGTCACTATGAGACTATATTTTAAAGTAATTTTTTAACATTTGGGGGAGCTTAGTGAACCACTAAGAAAAAGTGCAATATTGTAGGTTTTGGGTATTGGTATTGGTATTACAGGGGAAATAACCCCTGCAATTTTCGTGCTGTCCTTGAATGGAGGAAAATCAGAAGAACAAACAGTGAAAATATGAGCAAAACACTGGTCAACAGCAAAAAAGTTGTCTGCGATTTCTTTGCTGATTTAGAGTGAATCCGAGGTGCTGAATCCCAAAATCATGTTGGTTTTGCTCAATCAGGTCAAGTTTCCGAGCTATCCCCACATGTTGTTTTTTTTATGTTTTTACACTTTAATGCATGTGTTGAGCACTTTTAAAGGGTTTGGTGGGCTGAAATGTCATGGAAAATTTATTTTTTTTTGTTAGAAATGATTATACTAATGTCAATAAATATTCAGGCCCAATATTTTCTGGTAATTATGTTGAAAATCCCTCAGTTTGAAGCTGTGAAACCTTAAAATCCTCAAAAAATTGGATTGGGCAAAGTATAATGTTATTGGACAAAAACTGAACTGGAAGACCAGCCAAAATACTTATTTTTCAACATAAGAATATGAATTAGATAAACAAAACAAAAAAAAATTGAGGAAAAACGAACAGAATTTGTAAAAATTATGAATTTATAATTAAAAAATGATGAAAATAATAAACACCATTATAGACCAATTGGCAACCTCTGTGACACCTTTTATTACCAGATGTACCATGTTATCATGTTAATATAAGAAAATTATGAATATATATATTTATATTTATGACAATCTATTAATTAAAATGATAAAATCGTATGAAATTCAATTGTTTTTGTACATGAGCTATTATTCAGTTTCATAAAAATGAAAATATTAAAATGTTTGTTAAATTTCTTTAAAAATCTGAACATTCTGAGTTTTTTTTAAATCATAGGTATTTATTCTCATCCATGGATAAAGGATAAATGGTGAACGAGCCATTATCTTATCACCAGTGTCACCAAATTTGAAGATTTGTATAGTGATTTTGGCATTATTTTCAATTTTTTTTATATTATTAAAAATTCTGCATTTTCTCTTTACCTCTCAAATTTTCCTTAAAATTTTTGGATCTTTTTTACTAGATTTTTGTTCTGCTGTTCAAAAATAAATATTTTGGCTGGTCTAATCCTCTAATTTTCCAAAAATAACCATATTAGGGCTTCATCCGAATTTTTAGAGGATTTTGAGGTTTCATGGCTTCAAACTGAGCCATTTTCAGCAAAATTACCCATTATTATGTGATTTTAATATTTCTTCCTATCAGTATAATCATTTCGAACCAAAATATTCATCTGCCATGTCATTTTATTCCATCAACACCTTCCAAAAGGTGTACAGGTGAACAAAAACGTAAAAAACAACATGTGGGGATAGCTCTAAAACTTGACCTGATGGGACAAAACCGATGTGATTTTTGGATTCAGCGCATCAGATTCACCCTAAATCAGCTAACAAATCGCAGACAACTTTCAAAAAGTAAAATTTTGTTGACCAGTGAAATCGGTCAACCCGTTCAAAAGTCATGCATCTTCAAAGTCACAGAGATATGACGATCCCTACTGCTGATGGGGATCCGTGCGATCAGCAAATTCGACGGAATCTGTGACGTCATGTCAGACAACTCCTCATTTACTCGGTATACAAAATGGCATATTTCTCCCGTTTTTCGGAAAAGTCAACAAAATGCCAATTTTCGGTTTGGGTATAGATTTCTTTATCGATTCTACACGTATTTTGAGAAGAATAAGGTTCCAACCTTACTCTCAATTCTACATCATTTTTTACAAAGTGAATGAGGAGTTGTCCGACATGACGTCACAGATTTCGTCGGTTTTGCCTATTGCACAGATCCCCATGAGCAACAATTATCGTCAAATCTCTGTGACTTTAAAAATTCATAACTTTTGAACGGGTTGTCCAATTTTGCTAAAATTTTCAAACTTTCTTCGTTTAATTTTTCTTCATTCAATGAGAACACGATAATTCTGGGGGCTCGTTCCCCTTTAAATACACAATTATATGGCATAATTTAAAATGTGATCTTCCAAAAAACACAGTCTTTTTTCAACGAGCGGCATGAAACAGGGATTATGTTTTTTGAAAGATATTTTCAAGAGCAACGTTTTTTAAAGTATAAACGAAATCTCTGCCAAAATAAAAACAAATCCAAAAGTAAACAAAGATTAATCTTCAATAATGCCATTTTGTGTCAAGCGATTCCAAAACATAATGATAAATGTATGCTTGTATAGTACATAATACGTAAGCCTCTATGTTGCTTAGCATGGAAACTTAACTTTGCGGAAACGCTTAGGGTCCACTATGATTATGACAATGTATGTTGACTTGTGTTGATCTATGCTACCCTTACCATCACCTTTGTGAGTGAGAGAGCTACCAATGTGTCCCATATATTTAATAATCATTTCTCTTTATATTTTAGTGAGGCAATTTGGGAACGCCCCTGAAAAAAAATATCTTCATATGCAAAGTATATGAGGTCATGTACAGTACTCTGCATATGAACAAACATTTTAGAGACATTTACACAATTTTATTTACAAAAGATATAAGGACGTACTTCCGCCAAGTTAACCAAGTTAACCTATCTTAAAAAATAAATCTACTTATTTCAAAATGTATAATATTTATCTAATGATTGGACTATGCGATTCAATATATCAGTATAGAATTTAAAGTTATATCACCATTTTCTGAGCCAAATTATCGTCTGCTAGCATTTGCTGGGGGCTGCCATTTTCTTTTTGGTACGAGAAAGTATTTTTTTCCAAATCAAAACTTTCTTGATAGGATATTGTTGTAAAAACGGCTGTGATAACAGACTAGTAGACCCTGCATGCATTTGCATGACATCAGTGCGATAGTGGGTCTGCTATATAGCGCGAGCGCTGCGGGTGCCCTGTGTCTTAGTCTGTAGGACTTGACACTCAGTGGCTATGCTATCCTCCCGTGCGCGACCTTTACCCTCCCGCGCGGTAGCTGTGGGGATCGAGGGATGCACCAGCCAGGGCCATTCTGGATCTCGACGTCTCTCAGGAAGGAGTGCAACCCTACCCAAGTAGCTAAGCTGGATCCGGAGTCAAGGTAGGACATTATTTCTACCTTATTCATATTACTTATCGGTGATGATCTATACGTAGATGTGAGGCAACATTTGCCTATTATATCGTTTGCTCTAAGAGCGATACCCTGAAGCGTTTCGCTTCATTTGGCGCTGCTTCGTGTGCATTGGGCAGTTGTTTTTTCATGCTTTTTGCATGCGTTTAGAACGGCCCTATGCGCGGGATTTTTGGTGCTTTCTCGTTTACACAAGCACTTTTCGCGGTTTTTGTGGTGATTTTTCCGTAGAGGGAGAGTGATTGTGTGAATGTTGAGCATTTTTACGGATTTATCTGTCTAGTTTTTCCGTGAAAATCGCTCTGTTTGTGACATTGTTTCACGTGTTTTTGGAGTGAGTCGGTATACTCGGTCACTCGGCAGGCGGGTTAAAATACTAACCGGGTAGCGCCACAACTGCTCGCGTTATTATTTTACCTAGCCAGTGGCGGGAGATTTATTTTTTTGGTTGATTTTCGGCCGAAGTCGTTGCTCTGTGCGCCATTTTTGTGCCGGATTGAGCATAATTTGGGAGGCTTAATTCGTATTCCGCGGTGGAAAATACGAACTCGCCGCCATCTTGTTTTGCTATTGCGTGCGTGGCGTAGTTTACGTTTGCAGACCCCTTCCGGGTTGAATCATCATTCGGAGATAAATAGCGATTTTGGGGTTAGAGGCCTAAATTATTTCCCGTTTGTCGGATAGTGAGGTTTTTGGGATCCTGTTTGGATATTACCTGAAATTATTTTTTGACTTGTTCCCTAGGTTGTCCTAGTTTTTTCCTCAGAGGGGTGAATTTTGGAATCAGTTTTGACATTTCATCCCTAGCAAGGTTCAACAATTTTTAATTGGGTTATATATGTGGACTATTTAATTTCGGACTTCCCAGTGCATTTGCAACCCCTTCTCCGGAGTTTTACATAATTCGAAGGAGATTCTGATCTTGTTTAAAGGGGGGTGTACCTCCAATTTTTGAGATCTAATTGGGAAAAAAAATTCTGAAATTGGGTTCAGTGATTATTAAACCAGGGTTCTGGGAATTTTCCAGATCTTCCTAGAATCTTGGAAATGTTTTAATAAATATTTTGTCGCGGGGTTTGCTACGCTCTTCCCAGGAGATAAGTCAACGCAAGTTGATAGTTTCGATAGGGGTGTATCGCAAATTATTTTTT
Source organism: Temnopleurus reevesii (assembly GCA_036244855.1). Classification (NCBI taxonomy): domain Eukaryota; kingdom Metazoa; phylum Echinodermata; class Echinoidea; order Temnopleuroida; family Temnopleuridae; genus Temnopleurus; species Temnopleurus reevesii. The sequence goes on along the minus strand of BQKZ01000175.1, from coordinate 151,670 downwards.
GAGTGAAGGCTGCGCTGCACTAGAAATTGCTGCGAAATTATTACAAACAAATTTGGCTGCGTAGAATTTTCTGATAGGGCACTGAGCACCCAGGGTTTGTTGTAATTTGTTTTTTCTTCGCAAACTCGTAACTTAATTAGATTGGCCAATTCGCCGCACAATATTTGCAAACTCTTGGTGTGCATATTTTGTGACCTACGCTGCTTAGATTATATAGCGTGCACATAGCTGCGTGTATTTACGAGCAGTGTTATAGTTCAAAAAAAAAAAAAAAAATAGAAACAGGAGAGGAAAAGTAGAGTTCTGATCTTTGCTTGCTTGAGAACTCTAAGGAATAATTTATTTGCATAAATGTTATTTTCTCTCACTCACAGGGAAGAATCTACGCCAGTCGGTCTGGAGTTGTGTGCAAACGGACAGTAGTGTGCCGGCATAATTGTAGAAATTAACTTGTATTCTTGTATTCTTGTATTCTTCGAAGGATTGCTTGGTGGTCAAGTACATATAGACCTTCCAAGCGGATGTTTATGGCAGGTTAATTCGCTGCACAATATTGGCCAAATCTTGGCGCGTCTATATTTTGCAGGCACCGCGGCCTAGGCCATACAGTACACCGCGAGTGCGGAATTGCGTGTGTTTGTGTGTAGTGGTATATTTCCAGGGAAAATAAGAATTTTTGGCTGCACATTTACACGTCTCTGAGTTGCAAATTGTTATTGGTGTACATTTTCTCCTCACACACAGGAAATTAGATACTGCGAACTGATAAATTTCTTGGACACATACATGCTTACCTCTGATTGGTCACTGTTATTCACGTAGATTTACCCTTCGCACACAGGAAAGGAGACTCTGATAAGATACTTTTGGTTGTTAGTGCGTGGAGTGAGGGTACAGCCCGGATATTGTACAGCCAGTATATTGTTATTGCGGGCCACAAGCAGTCGAATAGGAGTGTTTGCAGTTGGGGCATATATTGTCAAGGCCATTCTACGATCGAAGCATTTTCGGACTAAAGTAATTGGATTGACTCGTTGTGTTCTTCGCTTGCTTCTGGAAATACTTGTCTGTCGACTACCTAGCTGGGTAGTAGCTTCCCATGGACCGGCTACGGGGCAGTATTAGGGGTTTCTTTCTTGTGGCGCGCTAGTGAATCGGATTTGAATTAAATGTAAACAAACGATAGGGTTATTAGCATATAAAGTACATATAAAGACAACTTTCGCATAGTGTTTCGTAGGACCCACTACCGGCAGCTCTCACTTTGCAGTTCGTAGAGGAATTCGACATGGACGGGCTAATTCGGATCAACTCCTGTAGCAGGGAGGAATTGATGTCCGTTCCCGGAATTGGTCAACATTCCGCTGAGCGCCTTCTTCACTTACGTGAGACGCATGGAAACATCTCGCAGGAGCTGTTCCGAACTGTGTCCTATTTGAAGACTGTCAACATTCTGGCACAGTACTTTGATTTCACCCCTAGAGAGGGGATGGATGGTTCTCGTGGCTCTCGATCCCCAATCCCCGAACCCGTGGAGCCTGGTGGGGAAGCAGTGGTGCCTATAGAGTCCCCAGGTCATACGAGACTCGCAGGCCCTGCCCCGGCCCCTCGGGTTGAGTTACCCGTAGAAGCACAGGGGGAGCCACTGGTGGCCGAGGGGGTTCCGACAATTTCAATGGGGCGCCGTGAACTGGTTTCTCCTGAGCGGGTGGTGCCCCCTGTGAGGCGGTTATTGGGACATGAAGTAAATGACCAGGCATGTGGCCCATTACCTCCATCGCTTACTCCGCAGGAACCACAGGGCCACTCCCCCCCAGAGGTGGCGGTGTATGCGAGGGCTGCCCCACCTAGAGCTTACTCACTGCGTTCTGAGGTCACCCCCCTTCTAGAACCTGTTCCTAGTGTGTACGCTCAACCATACTTGGCTTATATGGAGGGCGCCCCGCCGTTGGTGACCTCTACGGGACGTGTGTTGCCTGCGCCGCCAGCTAATGGGCGCTGTATATTATCCGAACCAAGTATGCACTCTTTTAGGACGCTTTCCGCGCCGCCAGCTCCAAGGGGGGGTAGGATGACGGAGCCCATAATGTCCACTGGCCGACCCACACCTGGCCCGGAGTCATGGGTGCTTACACATGGACCCCCGGTGGCCCACCCCTTACCCCCAAGTTCATTTGAGGAGGTGCGCCCAGCATATAGGAATGCAGGCGAGTTGGGATATGACGGGCATCAGGGCCAGCCACCGGTCTACTACGAGCAGGAAACACCGGGTGAGGCACATGAATATGTCCTGGTGCGTAGGGAACGTCCACGGGTGGATCAGGGTCCCATGGCGACCTCGCAGGGGGTCATGTACAAGGACCTCCCACGCCAGGGCCGCCCTCGCCCACTGTCGGCGGTGGAGGTACCTCGGGATCCGGCTTATAGGATGGATCCACCGAGGACTCGATTCTCCCAAGAATATGTATATACAGCAGGGCCGCAGTATAGGGAGGACCCCCACCCATGGAGAAGTGAGGATGTATACTATAGGAATGGACCCCGGCAGGGGGGAGGCCCCTCCAAAAGTCCACCCAAGTTGTACGGGAAGCAGGAGGCCCCGCCTCCGTTGCCGGAGGAGATCCGGTCGACGGTCCCCTCGTATGGAGGCCACAGCTCGCGCCCGGCAGAGAACCCCCCAGGATTCATGGGTCACTGCCCTCCTATGGTCCCATCCAAGGAGAGGCATCTTCTAGAGGACCTCCCCCTCCCACGGGAGGCCGAACGACCCCCACCTACTGAGGTACCGAAGTTGTGCGGCTACCCAGGGGGCAGTTACCCCTCGTCCAGGGGGTACGCGGCCCAGTCCAGAGGTAACCGGGACTGCGTTCGGCCCCAGGAAAGGAGCCCTGACCTGCACGGGACCACGCGTCCATCGCAGGGTAGTGGGCCCCACCTCTACTCCCCGCCTTTACAGGTACAACCCAATTGGGTTAAGGAGCCGAAGGTCGAGGTCCCGCATAGCAGATCCTCTGCATTTCGGTCGAAGCCATCGTCAAGTACCGGGTTGCCTTTACCAAGGACCCTTATGTTCTCGGGGAAGGGAAGCTGGCAGAATTTCATCTTGAAGTTCATGCTGTATACCCAGGATTTGAACTGGAGTGATCAAGAGATGGTCCATAACTTGTGTTGGGGCTTGGAGGGGGCAGCCAGCGAGTCCTACACAACAATTCTTGACCGGCACCCCCAAATAACCTTTGCCCGATTAGTGGAAGCGCTGAAGAAACGCTATGGCTCGCGCGAACTTCCGGAGCTTTCACAATTGCAGTTTAATTCGGCGAGGCAATTTCCAGACGAGTCTATCTTGGATTGGGCGGACCGGCTGCAGACATTGGCAGCGAATGCATTCAAGGGCGTTTCTGACTCGCACATTGAGCAACAGATAATCCTTCGCCTGTGTCAGGGTGCGTATGATCGCGAGGCAGGTCATCACACTATGTATTCAAAGCCTGACACCGTGGAAGCGGCCACAGACACCATGCGCTGGTTTCAGCACACAAATAAAGCCATGTTGTGGGGTAGAGGCCGGAAGGAGGTCCGACGGCTCTCATTCTCAGAGGAGACAGGCCCAGAAGGCCCAAGTGTTTGTCCGGTGGGGACACCCCAGCTGGCTCCAGCTTCCCGGGTTGAAAAAGCAGAGAGCAGAGTTTCCTTGTTGGAGGACAGAGTTGCTCGTCTGAATGAGGCGGGGGATAGGGTGTCTCTCTTGGAGGGTAGGGTCTCTCGGATGGAGCGACCGACTATTTGCGCAGTTGGGGGCTCCCCAGGTACCCAGGATGCAAGGGCGGACCAGGCGGGACACCAGGCTCCACTCCTTGAGGACCGAGTCTCCAGATTGGAGAAGAAAATGGATGGGGTTCAGCAATCAGTGGATAATATGGTGTCAACCATGAACGCATCCATGGAGGCCGTGCAACAGCAGCTACGCGATTGGCAACCGGTCCTAAAGTCCCTACGGGATGCCGCATCTCCAGCCCGGGGAAAATTGAGGTCCCCAGTTAGATCCCCTAGCAGGCTGAGTAGTAAGGACTTGAAGTGCTTCCGATGCGGGGAACTTGGCCATTTCCAGAGAGATTGCCCCAGGGAGTTGGGTAAATCGGTCTCGTTTGTATTGAGTGCAGAGGGAAACGGCCAGGGGTCGGAGGACGAGGCTCACCTCTGATCCCTGCGTGCCAGAGCCAATCAGAGAAGGTTCTCTTAGGGGAGAAGCCCAAGGCCTTGAATGCCAGCCCTTGGCTCACCCCTCCATGGCCACCCCCGAGAAAGGTTGACTTGCCGGTCAAGTCGGACATAGAGGAGGTGGTGGTATGCAGACTAAGGTCTAACTCTACTTTCAGTGTGGAGATAGGGGTACAGGGGACCCCGATAAGAGCGGTCGTGGATACAGCGGCCGAAGTGACCATCTTGAGAGATGGGGTCTATGACAAGCTAGTGCCAAAGCCAGCGGTAATTAGACAAGTTGTACTGCATACCGCTGGACGAGAAATGAAGATGAAGGGGGTAGTGGTGGGACCCGTCCACTTGAAGCTGGGGGAGTGCCAATTCATTGACTCGGTGTATGTCGCACCCATAAATGATGATATGCTGTTTGGAATGGATTTGATGAGGAAACACCATGTCAAGATTGATATCCCTGGCTCGTCACTTTCCTTCCGTAGCATGGACATACCCATGGTGTGGGGAGGGCAGAGTGGGGGCCCGGGGGTTCCAGTGATTGTAGAGGACACTGCAGACATCCCACCATTATCTGTCGCAAGAGTGAAATGTGCCGTTTCGGGACCCAGTCCGCCAACCACCTTTCCAATTCTCCTGGAACCGGTGGTAGGGGACCATGGGATCTTGCTCCCTCGTTCCTTGCACAAGGCCTCTAGGACCTGCGAGATACGCATTATTAATGTGACTGATAGAAACTTCCGATTGCGACAGGGCAAGCAGGTTGCCAACGCTTTTCAAGCAAGGCCTGTGGACCCCGGTGGAGGCCCCGTTGCAGACACTGGGGGGAACGCTAGAATTCAGCAAATAGAGCTGGCTACCAATCTGGCCATGCCGGTACACCTTCAGGAGCTATGGGAACGGTCCAAACCCGAGTTGAAGGCAGAAGAGCAGAAAGTTCTTGGAGATCTGCTCTTAGAATTTGAGGGCGTCTTTGCAAAAGACGAGTTCGACTTGGGGAACTTTACGGCTATCGAACATTCCATTGACACCAGCGACGCGAAACCCATCAAGCAGAGAATGCGACGAACCCCGATGAATTTTGCACAGGAAGAACGCGCGCAACTTAACAAAATGTTATCTGCGGGGGTCATCGAGCCATCGATTTCAGAATGGGCCTCCGCCCCAGTTTTAGTCCGGAAACGTGACGGAGGGGTAAGGTGGTGTATTGACTACCGCAAACTGAATAACGTTACTAAGAAGGATGTCTTCCCCCTTCCCTGTATCGAGGAGTGTCTAGACACACTCGCAGGCGTCACTTGGTTTTCCAAACTGGACGCCAATTCTGCGTATTGGCAGGTGAAGCTTCGTAAGGCAGATCGGGCAAAGACAGCTTTCATCACAAAGCATGGCTTGTTTGAATTCGTCAAGATGGGGTTCGGCTTATGCAATGCGCCGGCGACCTTTTCAAGGGTCATGAACCTGGTTCTCCGAGGGCTAAATTGGGAGGTGGCCTTAGCTTTTCTGGACGATGTAGTAGTGCTGGGTTCTTCATTTGAGGATCATGTGAAGAATCTCAGGCTCGTCCTCGAGCGCTTTCGAGACTACCACCTCAAGTTAAAGCCCCGGAAGTGTTCCCTCTTCCAGCATCGAGTGGAATTCTTGGGAAGAGAAGTCGACCAGGAGGGGCTTCATCTGCAGGACGCTCACATACGTGCCGTAGTTGAGTGGCCCGCTCCCACCAGCACAAGGGAGGTTGAACAGTTTCTGGGCCTGGTCAACTACCATCGTTCTTTTTTGAAGGGCTATGCCAGGGTCGTTGGGCCACTCTACCAACTGACCGGGAAACACACCTTCCGCTGGGAGTCAGAGCATCAGCTGGCGTTTGAGCAAGTTAAGGGGCTCATGACATCTGCCCCTATTCTGACCTTGCCAAACAAAGCTGATCGATTCATCCTTGACACCGATGCCTCTGCATCTGCGATAGGCGCCGAGCTGCTGCAAGTCCAGGAGGGACAGGAAAGAGTTATAGCTTACGGGAGTCTTTCGCTGTCCCCGGAACAGCGCAGGTATTGCGTCACCAGGCGTGAGCTGTTGGCTATAGTCCGATTCACGCGGCAATATCGCCATTACCTGCTCGGCAAGCAGTTTACGGTCCGTACCGATCATGGTAGCCTGACGTGGCTTCTCAATTTTAAGGAGCCGCAAGGCCAGCTTGCCCGTTGGCTGGAAGAGCTAGGGCAGTATGATATGACCGTGGAGCACCGGCCGGGGAGGGCTCACCGCAATGCGGATGCCCTATCTAGAATACCCGAAGAGGCAGTGCCCTGCTCCGCATTTAGGTTGGGGGTTACCCCCAAGGATCTTCCTTGTGGGGGATGCCCTTATTGCCTGAAAGCGCACGAGAATTGGGCAAAGTTTGCGGAAGAGGTCGACAATATTGTCCCCTTGGCAGCAAAGCGAGCAGCGCGGGTGTCCATGGATACATCCCAAGGTTCCGTTTACGAGCTGGATTGTTCCGATCTAGCCTTTCTTGAAGAGCCTCAGGGCAGTGTGGCTAGCCCCGAAGGCGCTTGGGAACAAGATTCTAAGTGTCCGTCGGAACGGGTTCCCCGCTCCGAGGCTCCCGGGCCTGTTAATAGCGATCTCGAATCTGGGGCGTCCCGTGGGCTCACGGATAACGACTTGGGATATCCAATTGGGCAAATAGACATTTCCTTTCTTGGAGAAGAGCCTGTCATAACAGTGAATGGTGTAAATAGGGATGGTGGGCAGCCGACAGTTGTTACTAGCAGTGATCTCTCCTCTACAGAATTCCTGAAGGGTGCCCAACGGGAGGATGACCAGTTGGTACTACTGTATGATTGGCTATCGCAACACAGGAGCCCAGGCGAAAGTACTCTGCTATTGTTAGACCCCTCCAGTAAATATTTGTGGATTAATAGGGAACTATTTTTCATCCACAAGGGACTCCTCTGGAAGAAGAATCAGGCGGAGGAGGGCCAGGCATTGTTGGTGGTGCCCCAGTCATTGCGTAAGGAGATTATTAGGCTGAACCATGACATTCCTGCCGCAGGGCACGCCGGAATCTCCCGCACTCGGATTAAGATACAGTCCCGGTATTTTTGGTACGGGATGTCGCGCGACATTCAGCGCTATATCCAAGCATGCGCGGTATGCAATCAGAGCAAGAAGGGGGCACGCCGGGGGAGGCACCCCATGTGCAATTACCAGGCCGGCGCCCCGATGGAAAGGGTTCACTTGGATTTTATGGGCCCCCTGCCCAAAACGCCCCAGGGCAATGAGTACGTCTTGGTCATGGTTGACCAATTTACAAAATGGGTTGAGTGCGTCCCATTGCCCTCCCAGTCAGCGGAAGCTACCGCTCAAGCGGCTGTTGGCGAATTTTTCAGTAGGTTCGGCTACCCGTTTCAGATCTTCACGGATCAAGGAAGGAATTTTGAAAGCCGGCTTTTTGCCAATATTTGTCACCTTCTTCAAATCCACAAAGCCAAGACTACCCCTTACCGTCCCTCTGCCAATGGGCAAGTGGAGAGGTTCAATCGGACCATTATGGACGCGGTGCGCTGCTATGTTGGCAAAGCTCAACACCAATGGGATAAAAACCTAGCTCAAATCGCGGGCGCAGTGCGTGCTAGTGTGAACCGCAGCACAGGCTTCACCCCAAACAAGCTGATGCTCGGGCGTGAGGTTAACGTACCGGCCGACCTAATTTTTCCGACGCCACCTTCCGCAGCTCCAGGTTGTCTAGATGAATATTCTACAGAGTTGGCGGAGGCGATCCAACGAGCACATGAAACTGCCAGGAAGACCCTCCGAGCAACCCAAAAACGCATGAAGCGTGATCACGACCTTAAGATTTATACACGGGCGTTTGAGGAGGGCGACAAGGTATATCTATTGGATACCGCATCCCTCAAAGGAAGGAGCTCCAAGCTCCGACCACCATGGAAGGGGCCTGCGTTGATAGTGAAGAAGTACTCCCCGTACATTTATCGGGTGGTCTTCCGTAATAAGGCGTTTGTTGTTAACCATGATCGTCTCAAGAGGTGCAGGGATTCGAGTCCGGTGTTGGAGCGCCCAAAGGCTCCGCAAAACCAAGTAGTTTATTGTCTTTGTAGGAAGCCCGACGATGGCTCCTTTATGATCGCCTGCGATTTTTGCGATGAGTGGTTTCACGGACGCTGTGTGGGGGTTACTCCCGGTGAGGGAATGACCATTGATAAGTACTGCTGCCCACTTTGTAAACCTAAGCGTGGATAAGTCGCATAGATTTTCGTCCCTTCAGGGCACTCAAGCGCGATCTCAAGTGCGATTGCATATGAATATGCCGGGGGAAAAGCAAAGATGCCGCGTAAACCGCTATTTGCCTAGAGGAAGAAATAAGTATGTTATATGTGATTTAACTTCCCCCTTTAAGTATTTCGGTTTGAAGCGGCTTATGAATTTACCAATTTTCTATGGTTTTGTACTTGCAGAGAATGGACGGCAGTGCCCCGATCAAGTTTGACGAAGTAGAGGAAGTAATGGGAGTGGAGTTAGGGGAGGAGGAAGCGCGAGGAGGTAGCTCGCAGGCAAACGCAGTAAGGGAGGATGACGCCCTCTCCGTTATAGCGGGAGAGGGGGAGTTGGAGGAGTTGGGGGTTGGTCAGGTGCAGCGCACGCGTGGTTCGCGAGCCACCCTTTTTCGGCGACTCAGGCGGGCGCGTGAGAAGAAGAGAAAAGCCGCCTTGGAAAATAGAGCCGTTGGGAGAATTAGGTTGGGACCATTGGCGGGTACCAAGCAGACCCCACCCATGGGGAGGGGGGAAAGGTTAGTGGCGGCTTTGGCACGTAGCCAAGTGCCCCAGGTAGGCCGGAAGGCAGGAGAGGTTGGGGCCGGGTTTATGACTCAGGGGCCCACTGGAGCGCAGCAAAGTATTCGCGTCGGCGATATGCAGGCAGTAAGAGAGGCTGGTGCCGGGGGTAAAACCCATGGGCCCACTGTCACGCAGCGGTTTCTCCGTGCGTTTGACGCACACTTTCACCCCGACAGACTGGAGGCGTTAGTACGCCAACGTAAGTACCCCGCCCCCATGACCCCAGGCAAGGAACCGAACCATTGGGTTCATGTCGATGGGGGTGTTAGAAACTTCTGTGATCCGGAGGGATTCGGCGCGCTAGAGTTAGGAGGGATGCTGCAGCGGGATGGCCGCACGTCTAATTGGCGGGTCGCGGTTGGCATCCATCCTAAAAAAGCATGGAAGGTCACGCCGGAGCAATGGGCCCACTTCTGCAAGCTTCTGGGCCACCCCAGCGTGATAGCAATCAGCGAACTGGGGTTCGACTTTACCACTCCCCCCCCCAAGAGTGGTGTGCCCAGGAATCCATTTTTCAACGTATCCTAAAGTTGGGCACTAGTGGACGAGTTCTAGTCTTGCATTTGCGCGGCGCGGCAACTGACCCCCTAGGAATGGTCGTGGGCCGTCTGGCATTGCGACTGCTGAAACGGGATTGTGCCTCTCGAGGCACCACGGGCTCCCAAGGGATCCATCTACATTGTTTTTCCGGCGGATTGAGGATGTTGCGGGCATGGATGGACGAGTTTCCTCACGTGTATTTCGGGTTTACGGCCAATGTCAGATCCTTCTCGGCGGAACAGATGGAGGCGCTAAAGCAGGTTCCGAAGGAGCGGCTCCTTTTAGAGACCGACTCCCCGCACCTCCGAGTGCACCCAGATCAGGGGTACAATACCCCGGCATATGTGGGCGACGTAGCCCATTTAGTGGGCCAGGCCAGGAACACTCCCTGGGAGGAGGTCATCGTGACCTCCTACGTTAACGCCCTGCGACTCTATGGTTAGGTATCCGTTTATGACCGGATAGTACTCTCAGTGATTTATTTTGGCTGCTTGTTGTTTCTATTTTACCTACTGGGGGTTCCAGAGGAGAATTTGGAGAGTACGGGTCTAGTTTATTCCTCGGCTTAGCATATATATCCCAAAGTAGGGTGATTTTGTGTGGGTTCGCTAGGGAGTATTTAGTAGTATGTATAGTCCGAACCGTTGCGGCAGCCCAGGTGGACTAGTTTTACCGAAGAAGGGCATTTATCTTCAGTTGTAGCCAACTTACCAGGCATTGCAGGTTTTTGATGAGGTTTATTTATGCAGAGTTGCCGGCAGTGCAGGATTTTGATGAGGTTTATTTATGCAGAGTGCCGGTATTGCAGGTTTTTGATGAGGTTTATTTATGCAGAGTTGCAGTGACTCCGGTAGAGGGGTGAAGTTGGCGCTTGGTTTCCAGCACACACTCCGACTGTGGAGTGTTCAGTCCAAGTTTTATGTTCCCTTAATTTTTTAGCCGTTGGCATGGCGTACAGAGGTACGCCCATAGAGGTGTTTCTTCTCAATCCCAGGTGGATGGCGCATGAATCTGTAAACATTCCGACTGCTAACATTCCGATTACTAGCAGAATCTGCACGGGAATCTTCAAACTTTCCAAATTGCTATTGCGATTCTATTATATTTGCGAGGCCCATATCAACACGGATAATACCTAATAAGATTGACAAGGTTGGGGGCATACTCGGTGTTGCTCCTCCAGAACAGGGAATTTGACGTTTTTCGGCCGCATTGTGCTAACTACAATATATTACAAACAACAAATTTCCTGTTCTGCGTAAACGAAGAGAGTGGGGAACGGATTATATTTGTAATGTGACTCAAGATAAAGTGAGACATCATTGTATTGTATAAGTAATTGTATTGTATAAGGAAATTGGTTGAAAACAGGGAATTCCCTGTATGGTAGGAGCAGTCAACGAAGGACTGTTAATAGGAAGTTGTGAGTAAATATATTAGTGTCTATATATAGGTGGAGATACATGTTGCATGAATATCTAGGATAAGAATTATTTGAAAGTTCAAAGCAGGGTTAAAGCCCGTCACATGCTTGGACCTTAATTAGCTGTACATACATTACGGAGGCAGTCTTCAGCCTAATCTTATCTGATAAGATAATTTCCCGCTATTCATCTTGTTTTAGGCTGGGGGTCTTGCTCTGGGAATGAGGGGACCAAGAAATGTAGAACAGACTCGTGCAGGTGAGGTCTGCAGGTTGATTGACGATTTATTTATAGGATGTGTACCGACAAATAAGTTTCACATGTATATGTGTTAACTGCTTAATTACACTGTTAACCCTGAGACAATTTAATGTAACCTAAGAATTGTATATATGTAGGGATTCCGAAGTGAAGGAAGGAATTACACTAAGTGTTGCATGTGGAACCCTCTGTCCATATACAGGTATAACGATTTTAGATTCGGCATTTCTGTTAAAAGTCAGGTTGACGAACAAGCCGAGCAGGCAGTTCATAAGTTTTAGTAACATAAGGGGTTACGCATTCCTCCTCGCCAGCAAGACAAGAGATTGAACCTTAGCTAATTAAACGCTAATTACAGGTATCAATCTAGAAAACGGGGAGGAATGTTGTAAAAACGGCTGTGATAACAGACTAGTAGACCCTGCATGCATTTGCATGACATCAGTGCGATAGTGGGTCTGCTATATAGCGCGAGCGCTGCGGGTGCCCTGTGTCTTAGTCTGTAGGACTTGACACTCAGTGGCTATGCTATCCTCCCGTGCGCGACCTTTACCCTCCCGCGCGGTAGCTGTGGGGATCGAGGGATGCACCAGCCAGGGACATTCTGGATCTCGACGTCTCTCAGGAAGGAGTGCAACCCTACCCAAGTAGCTAAGCTGGATCCGGAGTCAAGGTAGGACATTATTTCTACCTTATTCATATTACTTATCGGTGATGATCTATACGTAGATGTGAGGCAACATTTGCCTATTATATCGTTTGCTCTAAGAGCGATACCCTGAAGCGTTTCGCTTCAATATAAAAGAATTCAACAATTGAGAAAAAAATATGATATACATGTGGACATATATTTTTATTATTTAACACGGAACCAATGTTTCTTAAAATGTCATTTTTGTGCATTGAAATTCCTTTTTTTTTCATGGAAAACATGACGTATAACATGGAGTAATGACGTCGGACATGGTGAATGACATGAAGGTTCTTCATAACAAAACAAATGAAAGAAAGGAATCTGTTTTATCGGTTGGCTTTTTAAACCATTGTATATGACTTTCTATGGCGTAATACAATCAGATGAAGACCAAAACAAAAATAAATATCTGCAGTACAGGTTGGCTATTTAAAGTCAACCATTCGTGTAATATAGGGTCATTGGCAAAACGCAACGCTTTCACCTGTATTCAAACAATAGAATACAATACCTGGAAGGCTTGCTGAATAAAGGAAATTCTGTTATGCCAGGCAAGCCCACTAAAAGCAAATTTCTTTAGTATAAACAGATTATTTGACAACTGAATTGTTTATCATAAGTCTTACTAAAATATTGGACACCTTTCACGCATTTTTCCAACATAACATATTTTATTTCCCAAAGATCGAACTATTTTAAAGTTTGATGAATATTTCCCTTGCAATTGACAATGATATCTATTGATCAAGTCGAAATATCTGTTCTGAACAAAATGGCAGCCCCCTTGTAATGTGGTAGCATACGAAAACCTGTTCTGAAATATCGGGAATTGTACGCTTTTCTGAATACATTGTATGGTTTGATCCAGTCCAATTAGTAGAGATATGTTACACCTTTCTTATAGGTGTATATTATCATTTGAGGTTAATTCTCCTTTAATAATGGCCAGTTGTAAACATTTACCAATTAACATAAGACATAATGAGGAATGATTCAAAGTATGTTCAGGTCAGGTGTAATTACATCGTAATATCTTTTGTAAATCAAATAAGTTCCTCTCCAAGGGATTTCCATAAATGCCCCTAAAATTGCCTCTCTAAAATATAAAGAAAGATTATTATGAAATACATGATAAACATTTGGGAGCTCCCTCACTCACAAATGTGATGGTAAGGAAAGCGTAGATCCCCACAAGTTAACATAATTATATTGTCATAATAGTGGACCTTTAAAAAGTTTAGACATTCCAAACATACGCATTGGTACAAAGAATAGAACCAAGTCAATCAACGATATCTCGGCCGGACAATTTTATAGAATAGTGTTGTTGTTGAGGTTTATGGGCGTTTATCAATCCTACTGGATTATCTACGCCATAGTGATGGACGACAATGAAATACAATGTAACAGAGCGTGACTTATTAGGAAGGAGTAACGAACTCTTCACTTCAATGGCCAGATATTTGCAAAAGAAACTTGTGTAAAAAAAAAAAATAGTGAATGGAGAGTTCTCCATGTTGGCAGCCATTTTGTGCATGTACGCTGCCAATTTGAGGAGCCCATGAGGGGTTTAAATGAAAACTTTGAAAATTCATAACTTTTTAATGGATTGTCGGATTTTGCTCTAATTTTCACAGATTGACCAATGTATTTTTCTTCATCCACTGAGCTCAATGTTTGGGTGAAGTTCCCCTTTAAAGGTATTGTGTTGCCTTGAGGGGTGTAAATCAAAACTTTGAAAATTCATAGCTTGTGAATGGATTATCCGATTTTGCTTAAATTTTCACAGTTTGTTCATCTTATATTTCTTCATCCACTGAGCGCATATCAATGTCTGGGTGAATTCAAAGTTCCTCTGTAATACTATTAAAATGAGAACAGGGTTGTGATTGTTATGTTCACACACTTCAATACAATGACGTATGGATCTTTTGTCACATGACATACTTAATTTAACGAAAATAAATTATATAACGTTAAATATAAACATGATACAAACAATTATGAAAAAATAATGAATAAGAAAACAATAAAGCAATAAAATGGCACATTGTCAATCAAAATTTTATTGTTATTTGACAAAAATGTGTTAAGTTTGAGAATGAATGTTTGTTGGTACTTTTGTTTATGCCCCGGTCAGATAGGACCCCGGAAGCAACACGATTCACCCCGACTCTTTGTTAATTCACAGAACAACGAGTCAGGGTGAATCGTGTGGATTCCGGGGTCCTATGTGACCGGGGCATCAAGCTGCATAACGAGGGTGCAATATACGGGGAAGTTGATCAAGGGCAGAAAGTTCCGAAGTATCGGTGCAAAGGTAGCGCGTAGTATTCGCCCAATTGGGGACTCTGTGTTTTAATAACACTCACCTTCGTTTATTTCACATGTTTATATCTGGGGCCTGTACGATTTGCAATTAAAGGGGAATTACACCCAGACAATAATGTACCATCAATAAATGAAGAAAAATCAAATGAACAAACTGTGACAATTTGAGCAAAATCGGATAATCCGTTCAAAAGTTATGAATTTTCAAAGTTATCATTTCCACCTGTGCTGGGCCTCCTTGAATTGGCATGCGTTTAGCTAATTAGCATAATCTGTGATGTCATACATGGAGAACTCCTCATTCACCTTGTATGTAAATCTATTGAAAATGGATTAATATCACATTTTAAATGAGGAATCAATACCGTTCTTTCTGGAATGCTTGCAGAATTGATGTGGCTATAATATATTCAATCGAAGAAACAAAATTTTGTCTACTTTTTTGGAAAAAGAGGAAAATGTGAAAATTTGTGTACAAAGCGAATGGAGAGTGCTCCATGTTTGCAGCCATTTTGTGCGTGTACGTTTGCTAATTTAAGGAGCCTATGAGGGGTGTAAATCAAAACTTTGAAAATTCATAACTTTTGAATGGATTATCCGATTTTGCTCAAATTTTCAGAGTTGGTTCATCTTATTTTTCTTCATTTAATGATGGCAATTTAATGTCTGAGTGTAGTTCCCCTTTAATCGTATCTCTTTGGTACACATTTTGCCATAGACTCTATAGTTGATATTTATCGTAAGTCTAATTGCATCTTTTATGTTACAGTTGAAACTGTGCGATTTCCCCTTTTAAGTGAAAATCAAGTATTACACTCGTATGAGAAGTGGTTTTCATGAACTCTTTGTACAATTTAGAATAAATTCAGGATGAAGCCCATTTTCTACATTGGTTGGTTGGTTGGTAATTGGCGTGTTTTGTGTGTGTGTTTTTGCGACTCTCCATCCGTACTAAGATTTCCGCCTGATGAGTTTTCGCTTTTGTGCTCATATTTAGACCCCAACGCACTTACACAATCGGTGTGAGGGGATGAGTGAGCGAGTGAGTGAGTGAATGTGTGTGTGTGTGTGTGTGTGCGTGTGTGTGTGAGTGTGTATTCGTGAGTATGTGGTTGGATGTGGGTGATTTTTACTGGATGACTCAACTCAATCTATAAATGAAGAAATGTTGCTGACTTCCGGGCTAAATTAATTCATCGCTAAAAATAAATTAGATTAATGTGATTAATTAATATTACGAAAAAAAAATTACAACTGCATTTTATATATTAAGCTGAACAGTCCTCTGCTCGATCTTTCCCTTGAAACAGAACCTTTTTCGATTTTTATTTTGGGGGGGATGATGATTTCATTTGTGCAATTTCCTATAATTGACATATCTTTTTGGATCATCATTTCAAGCACACACAAAGATAGATATACGAGGAACATGCTTATGACATAAAGTTCAAATTCAAATTCAATCAGCGATTTGTCATCCCCAGGGCTCGAACATCCCTACTCAGGGATTACTTTTTCCCGAACACCATCCGTTCGTGGAATGGTCTGCCTGAGTTCGTGATTTCATCGTCTCCCTTGGACGTCTTCAAGTCGCGAATTGGAGATGTCCCTCTCCCTCTTTAACTCACAAATGAGAAGACTTTGTAAATATTGTAAATAGTATATCAAGCGGGTTCTTAGTTCAAATCATGTTTTGTTAGCAAGAAATACAACCAACTGATGTGCGACAATACTCCTTGGAGGTTTATGCACGCTACAGGAAGAAGAAGAAGAATAAATTCAAGTTCATTTATTTATCGTTCTTCAACGGCATATGATACAATGATATAAACATAATACAATGCATATAACGTGGAAGATCGTTGACAGTTACACGTTCTTCAACAAAGGCAAGAGTAAAGAAAGATGAAGAGACATTGGGTGAAAGCTTAAGCTTGTGAATGTACGGTTCCTCAAAAACAAATATATGGTAATAATGAACAAATAAACAAACAAAAATGACTATAAACTAAACAAGACTAAATGATAAACATAATAATATCACCATGAAAGTAATAAATACATGAAATATTTCCCACTGATGTATGGGTATTACACATAATGTAGTGATAAACATAGCTTGCTTTTGCAAGGGGGCTAAACGTTGGGGAAAAGACTATTTACAAAAAAAGATACATGTGGAGAGGGTGTTATTTTAATAGAAGAGGTTTTTTTCTTTCTTGCTTGTTAGCGATGATCAATGGCATATATAGGTAGGGTTCATACCTAAAGCTAAAACGTAAAAGACCGACTCACACCTCCACATTTTAGCCTGCGTCGGCAGCGCTCCCTTGACGCACAAGTACGAAAGTCATGGACCGAGGTTACGACCCAGGCACACCAAAACGGCGTGACACAAGCTGACATTTTCGCGGTTGTTTTATTTGCGCTAATTTCGCAGTTATGGCCTCGCGAAAATTTCCACTCTATATGATGCACATTCATTTGTGTACAAACACTTTCTAAAACGTGAAAATAACAACACGCCAATGTGTCAAACTGGTCAGAAATCGTGAAAATATCTGTACGCAAAAATATTGGCTTATACAGCATATGACAGAACGATATTTACGAAATATCTCCCCTGTGATTGGTCAACTTGTCTGCTTGTTGATCATCCTTTCCGCGAAGGAGAGCGCTGACCAATAACAACCAAGATACTGGTGAAATACCGTGCCCTTATTCCGTGCCATGTTTGGTGTGTTGGGGCCTATAGCCGCAGGCCTATACGCTCCTTGAGCGCAAGCCAAACGTCAGTCCACCGTCAGGTCATCGCTTACCGAGCGTTAAGGGGGTGTTTTTTATTTCCAAAAAAAAAAACGCTCAGCCGACGCAGGTTAGAAACGCAAAGGTGTGAGTTACGGTTTCATAAACTACGACAGAATCACGAAGGCTTATCCGTACAGCGCGAAGGCGATTTTGTCCAAGCCGCTTTCTCGCCTTCTCGTAATATGAAAAAGGCACCAAGGCGAGTTTGTACAAGTCACCTCCTCGATTATTCTTCCAAACCAAGGCGCATTTGAGTTTGAATAACTCGCCTTCACGCTGAATGTATAAGGTTTTTCTTTTCTCAGGCGTGCACCTGGGAGGTGCTTTTGGGGCGCTAGCCCCCCGGGTCAGAGCTAGGGGGGGCGCCAAAATTTGATGACCAAAAGTGCTTATAAGGGGGCGCCAAAACGTCGAAAGGATGTGCAAAAATACTGATAGAGGGGCGCCAAATATTAGGCGATGACCATCTTTTTCTTTTTTTTTTTTGCTTTTTTTTTTTTTTTTTTTTTTTGGGGGGGGGGTCAGCTCTTTTCAGCCCCCCGGGGGCGCCAAATTTGAGGCAATGACCTTCTTTTTTCTTTTTTTTTTCTTTTTTGCTTGTCAGCTCAGCCGGAAGGGGCGTGGGGCGCCAAAGTTGTGCTCAGCCCCCCCCCCCCCCCCCCTCCGGGTATCAAAATCCTGGGTGCGCGCCTGTTTCTGTAATCGTTTCTGAAATTTTGATATTTTTGGCTCCAAGTGTAAACATTACCATAAAAAATGAAACTGAATTATTAAGATTTCTTTTGCTTGAAATCAATTTTTAAAAAAGAAGGTGATAAATAAGGAAATCGTTTATGGTTTTGCTCGGATTGCTACGTAACGACAACGAGCAACGTTTGATGGTCTGTTCAAGCAATTATCAATGTCTGCTTATTAATTGTGTTGGTTGAAATTTGCTCCAGTTCCTCAAAATATAAATTCAAGCTGGCCTTTTTTTAACAATAAGTAGGCGTGGAAAATATTTTGCCCTACAAGTTTTAACATTGGAGAGTGAATATCGTATCTTGCAATTTTTAAGTGGCTTTGGTATTCCGCAATATGCATATTTTGCATAATCAATAGTCTGCGTTATGAGAGTATTTTACGCTATTATGTATCACAAAGGAAAGGGCAATGTAGTTTTAATTTCAGACTCATGTATCGTGCGTTGACGATGCACAACATGTAATTCAGTTGAGGACTATGTGTTCTTAAAGCACCTATATCTGTACATGAACACACTGGTACTAAACAAGACTCAACCACATAGGCCATGGGGGGTGTTGTTCAATAGTTGCAATTGATCGCAAGTTACGTCTTGTTAAATGCGCATACCGTGCGCGAATGAAAATGCGCGTTACAATTTGCAAAGTTGCAGTTGATATTTGCAGTTGATTTTGAGCAACACCCCCATAGTCTCACATACACATACAGGCGCGATATACAGAGGTGGGATCTACAGAAGTGGTAAATGCAACACCGAAAACTAATGGTCTGTGCCTGCATACTAAATATCTTGAGGGATCATAATAATGCTGATTATGATGGTGACAATAATAATAGATAATAATAATAATGAGTATATAATAATAATATCAATATTAATAACAACAATAAGAATAATTATCATCAGAATCATCATCATCAGATCATAAGAGTCTGTAAAGTCACACAACTTATGGTCTCCAGCCGGAAATGAACTGTCGAACTTTGAACAGCTCAAAGTGCGTCAGCTCGAACTCAGACTTCAAGAGCTCCGCGTCCATCTTGTCAAGAAGCGCCCCGTTGACCAGGTGCTTGGCAAACAATTCCACCGTCTCATCGCGCATGTGCAGAAGACGGAGCGCTTGCCCGAGCTCTCCGCAGGTCAGCTCTGATATATCGCGGGGAAGCTCGGCCGGGGAGTTGAAGGTTCGCTCCGGTAGGCGGACGCGTTTGGTCGGTGTGTAGGACGACATGGTGGACTGACCAGGGAGGGAAAAGGGAAAAGAGGAGATAAAAAAGCACACATAATAATACATTTTTTTTTTGCCCAAATAAAATTGGCTTATATTGTAATAGACATGTTGAAGTTGAAATCTACATCCTTTAAACCCTAAAATAATAATATATTCTTGGTTTGTTTGATAAGTAGGACGTACTTTTTCCTGAAATAAATTATTTTGTGCCATGTAGGTTATTCTTACATCGCAGTTTTATTCATCTATTTTGGTATGCTGCTTTTGTCGCATCTGCTTTCGAAATAAAGAAAACGTTTATAATAAAAACAAACATTATATAACAGTNCCCCCCCCCCCCCCCAAAAAAAAAGGAAAGAAAAAAATGTGATTTAGAGCAGTAATAGGTTGCCATTTCCCTTTAAATAAGGGTGTGCAACATACCCGTAAATCACTTCTCGAATTCACCGGCTGCCCACCGATATTTTCGAGATTTCGGCCTAATTCGACACATTGGCGTCTTGCTATGTTAACGTTTTTGACAGTGGTTATATACACATATAATATACATCATGCAGAGTTTATATTTTCGTGAGGCTAAGACAACATTCACAAAAATAAAACCACCGCGAAAATTTCAGTTAGACCTAAACCTACCTTCCGGCATGGCTTCAGAGGACTTGGAAATGTGAGAGAAACGGGTGACGTCACAGATGACGTAAGAGATGCCGTATCATCTGTGTCTTCTTTGGTAGAGTCTTCCCGTGAGCTGTTTGGAATGAGGTAGCCCGTTGCCTCCTCAAAAGTATGGTCCTATAGATGAGAACAAAATATCATGCACGTCTTTAAGGGGGCCAGTCTGGTAAAATACAGTGAAATGAACTTCAATAATGATTTCTAAATATATCTTTATTTGAATAGGCCTAAGTAAACCCCAACAAACCATACATTTTTGGAAAGCTGAGACAATGGAGAATCTAAATCTGCTTTAAAAATTATTTATCTCATTAAATATGCAAATTATATGAAAATTTGTCAAGGACATCAAAATTAACAAAATATTAAAGTACTCATTGTTTGTACTACTACTCAAATTATACTTGAGATATCAAAGCTCTTGTGTGTGATTTTGATAGTATATGGTAAGCAAAGCAATCCTATGACACCATTAGAATAATTTTCATCGTTTACATATAATTAACATATTTCAAAGAAAAAACAGAAATTTGAGTGAGATTTGCCACTAACTTTGCTTGTGAGGTAGGTATGCAAAAAAAAACATCATAGGATTGTTTGTTGTGTAAAAACAAATATTCCTGCCAATTTTTATGTAATTCTGATGAATATTTTTTAAGTTATAGCAATTTTTGTCCAAAATCTGTAATTCCGAGATAATAAGCATTTTATAAAGGATATAATACGAATTTGCATAAAAGTCGTGATTATTCACCATTTGTTGGCTTTAAATTGCTTTTAGCAGTTAACAAATGCTCTGACCCCACTTGGCCAAGAGATGGCAGCAAACACATCAATTCCCTGTCAGTGACATTTAGAGGTCCACTGCAACCTAAAAAAATGCTCAATTTTGACAGAGTTTTCTTTGATTTAGGAGCAAAAGTATTCACTTCCGGTTAGATAATGGGCTTACCTGATATTTTATTTGCCCTAAGATACAACTAAATGATGAAAATTTCATGGAAATAACAATTTAATGTTGAAAGGCACATATCCAATTATCACTAAAAAAAAAAAAAAAAAAAAATTATCTTGCTCTAAAGCCCCGGTCACATAGAACCCCGGAAGCAGCACGATTCACCCCGACTCGTCGTTCTGAGGCAGTTAACTGTGAATTAACACAGAGTCGGGGTGACCCGTGTTGCTTCCGGGGTCCTATGTGACCGGGGATTTAGTGGATGAAGGAAAATCATAAACATTAGTCAGTGTGACAAGAGCATATTTTCCGACAGTTGCTATAACAACAGTCTGCGGCAGTGGTTTTAAGCCAATCAGAATCAAGGATTTCACTGGATTTGTCTCCGCTGACTAAATTTCTTCCTGACAAAGCATCATAAAATGGCCTCTAGATGACCAAACTCTGGAAGTGTCAGCAACATCTAACGATCTGCTCAAATGTATGAAGTTTCAAATAATCCGATTTTGTTAAAATTTTCAATTTGTGCATCGAATTGTTTTTGCTCCGAGTGTCGACAGGATAATTCGTCATGACAGGATATTGATTAAACTTAATTAAAAGAATCAAATACGATTAAACAAGATTGTAATCATTGCTTAAGCTCCATCCGAATTTATCAACAACATAATGCGTCAGGTATATATGGATATGTTTTCCCGAGCAATTTGATAATTTCTCAACAAATGTTTACCAATTTTATTATGAAATTTCGTCAGAACGAGGTGCTCGTTGAACGTGAATGTATTTTGAAAGGCAATGCTCGAAATAGTGTATGTAGCTACAAAGTATGTACCATATCTACCTGTTAATTTCATGCCAGGTAAGTTTTAGAAATCGTACGAATGGTCATTTCAATCTAAGAAATAAAAAGGGTATATTCTTGACAAAGATACATTGGATTTCGCCGTTTTGGCCTTCATCTCAAAATACTCACTTGCGTCAATCGCTTGAATATACTTGTGTTCTTTTTTTGTTATCAATTTGTTTTACATATATGTTCCTCAATGAACACATAAATATTTAAAAAAAAAAACTCACTTGTATCTTTAAAACATCTGCATCACAAGGAGTNTTGAACGTAAATGCATTGCGAAAGGCAATGCTCGAAATATTTTTGTAGCTACAAAGTATGTACCATATCTACCTGTTAATTTCATGCCAGGTAAGTTTAAGAAATCGTACGATAGTCATTTCAATATAAGAAATAAAAAGGGTATATTATTGACAGAGATACATTGGATTTCGCCGGTTTGGCCTTCATCTCAAAATACTCACTTGCGTCAATCGCTTGAATATACTTGTGTTCTTTGATTGTTATTAATTTGTTTTACATATATGTTCCTCAATGAACACATAAATATATAAAAAAAAAAAACTCACTTGTATCTTTAAAACATCTGCATCACAAGGAGTTTGCTGCTCCATGATGGTCGGAGCCGACATTTTCCTTCTGTGTCCTCCACTCTTCTCCTTCTTCTCTCCATGCTTATGCTTCGAGCTCGAGTGGTTTCGACGAACTTTGGATCGATGCTTACCGCTCGACGTCGCTCCAGCGTCGTCATCAACCTCGTCGTCACCTTGGAACGTCACTAAGCGATCTTTCATGGATTTCGATGACATCGGGTCCTTAACTGTGCAGTAGGAATAATTCATTGATAATAATGGATCTAACTTTAATAAAATGAAAATATGAGCAACGTAAATAAAGATAATGGTAATCGTAATGACACCAATTAAGCCCCGGTCACATAGGACCCCGGAAGCAACCCCGACTCTTTGTTAATTCACAGTTAACTGCCTCAGAACATTGAGTCGGGGTGAATCGTGTTGCTTCCGGGGTCCTATGTGACCGGGGCTTAATATACATAGTAAAGATGGCAATGACAATATTGATAAGGATGATAACAAGCCTAATACAGGAACAAGAATTATTACACTTATCGTCAGTATAGTCACAATTATTATAACAAATTTTTAAATAAGTAAATGGAGTCGTAGCTAAGTGTAAAGGCCTTGTTTGTTTATATATAACGCATGCTGATCTCTTTTTAGATTGACGCAATGAAAGTGGTTATCTTCCAAATAAAATATTGCCAAATGTTTAGAACATCTATCACTCATAATAAGGGAGTGTGTATATAGTGTGAAAATAGTGAAGACATATTTTACATTTCGAGCTCTGTTCATCAAGGTTCTCAAGAGACGGTGTCCGAGGAGGAAGCGGAGGACCATCAGCCTGATCACCCAAACCATCCGGTGATCGACCACCAGATGGAGCCATGTCATTCGCACTCTTCCTCCTGTACTTCTTCTTCGACGACGATCTCGACTTGTGGTGACCGTTTCGGATGATCTCGGCCTGGGCTCGAGCGGACGCCGATGTCGCCGTGATGTAGATACCGCTAGAGGGCGCTAGTGGGGTGGTGTCTTTGGGGACGTCCGGAAGGGGGCGATTCTCCGCTGCCGGGTTCCGGCGGAAGGACGAAAGCCATGATGTTCTCGTTTGTTTGCTTTTCGGTCGGTGTGGTATGGGAGGTGGCATCGTGTTTGTGGGGTTCTCTTGCCCTGTGAAGAAACGATGCACAAAGAAACAATATAACAATTTGAATATCGCCCTCCTCCAAAATAAAACAATCTTCATGGTCATAAATGGAGGGCGCTGTTTGATAAAAATCTATTGGCAAAATCTTAATGACATAGCAATTTACAAGTCCCGGTCACATAAGCTCAGGATCACTCCATTTCACTACGATTTGTAGTCCAGTTGGGTGATCTGAGTTTATATCCCTCTGTGTTCAGGGATATAATCGGGTCATAGAGGACCCAACTTGACTATAATTGTTAAAACGGGAGAATCCACGATGTAACTGGGCTTATATGCCCCAGTCACATAGAAGCCCGGAAGCAACACGATTAAACACGACTCTTTGTTCAGTCAACAGTTTACTGCATCCGAACGCAGATTCGTGTTTAATCGTGTTGCTTCTGGGGTTTGATGTGACTGTGGCAGTAGATTCTCACTCTTAACGGTTGTTTTCCCGACACCAGCCTTAGGAATAGCGTTGTACTCATTGGCCTTCCTTTGTGACGTCACACCATTTAACTGTTTGATGACTGTGCCATTGGCGTTCTTCTCTCTCTTCCCATCATGCTTGGATGACGTCATAATAGGTTTGTCGGGGTCCGAAGCATTGGTGGGGACGGGTAACGGGGTATTGACGTAACAGTTCACAGTCTGT
>BQKZ01000175.1:109837-119906 GCA_036244855.1 Temnopleurus reevesii | reverse complement strand
CTACTACTACTACTACTACTACTACTACTACTACTTCTACTACTGATACTACTACTACTACTACTACTACTTCTACAACAACAAATACGACTACTACTACTACTACTACTACTACTACAACGACCACTACTACTACTACTACTACTACTACTACTACTACTTCTACTGCTGCTACTACTACTTCTACTGCTGCTACTACTACTACTACTACTTCTACTACTACTACTGCTACTATACTACTGCTACTACCAGTGACTACTACTACTACTACTACTACTATTACCATCAATTTTAAAAGTAATTGTTAATGCATATAGAAACAAAACAATGATAAAGGAAAGGCAGTACCATTCACTATGTAATTGTTAAACTGAAATGTTATGAGTTGTACTAGTCATGATTATTGGAGAAAGTCTGATTTTGAGACATATTTTACAGATGTATGAGATAGAATTATGTATCTCTAAAAGATATCTCAAAAGACTTAATTAAATATATTTCTAAATGTTTTTATCCTACCCTTGTTTCCCTCTAAAAGCATCATGATAATGATGATAATGATAATTTTACTGCCTTGTGTAAATACTTTATTTACCATAAGATGTCGACTGCGAGAAGATAACGACCCACAGAAGATCATCAAACTGAACTTGAAATGGAATGGACTTTTTGAGACGGTCCCTGAACCACTATTCGTCAGTGTAAAGGTGGGTAATGTCTATAATCTCTATGGGCCAGTCACACCTACACGGCTGAGCTCATTCTGCTGCAAAACTGAATGATCTTAATTCACAGTTAACTGCCTCAGAACAACGAGTCAGGGTGAATCGTGTTGCTTCCGGGGTCCTATGTGACCGGGGCATTAGATCTGTAACTTGATGTTTTTTAAATCAATCCATGAATTTGTAAAATTGAGATTGAAAAAGTTAATCTTCAAACATCAGATTTCAAACGGATAACGACAGTTACAAATGCAATTTTGTTGATGCAGTTTGAGAGCAGGGAGGAATCAGTCTGTTGGTGTGACTGTCCTATCATGTTGGATGGAACA
The DNA here is from genome assembly GCA_036244855.1 of Temnopleurus reevesii. NCBI lineage: Eukaryota > Metazoa > Echinodermata > Echinoidea > Temnopleuroida > Temnopleuridae > Temnopleurus > Temnopleurus reevesii. The sequence goes on along the minus strand of BQKZ01000175.1, from coordinate 118,855 downwards.
TTATGCCCCGGTCACATAGGGCCCCGGAAGCAACACGATTCACCCGCCTCTTTGTTAATTCACAGTTAAATGCTTCAGAACCGCGAGTCGGGGTGAATCGTGTTGCTTCCGGGATCCTATGTGACCGGGCATTTAGTGTTGATGAAGATATCATACACCATGAGAAGAAAGACAAAGGAACTGGACAAAGTAAACAAATTTCATTCAAGTATTCACAATTTAGCTAATTTTACACAAGCGAAATTATGCAGAGAAATGTTAAGCAAATGTCGCAACTGTTCAGTGAATAAACACTGAACCTACTTTAATTCGTGTTTGTGAAGCTATTTTGAAGGCTTAAATGAAGTCATTTGCTTTGTTCAGTTTTTTATTCCCTTCTATCTCACTGTGCTGACTGATAATATGTATGCTCCCTCTGTATCCGTAAAATTAAGTCTTGCTTATAACAATGAAGAACCATTGTTTAAGAAAACGAACATTTATTCAAAACTCAAGACATAATTACTTTCGAAATCTTGGAAGTTAGCAAACTATAGTACAGAGCATTCTCATTCATAGAAGAATATTGAATTAAATGACAGTAAAACGAAACAAAGAATCAACCCGCGTCTAAGATTTTACTAAGAAATAATGAAAGCCAACTTTTGACAGCAAGCTGCTATCTTGTGCTCGGGTAAGGGTAATAAGATATCATCGAAAATTATTCTTCTTGTGTAACAATATGCGGGTTTACTAATATATGCAAATTTTATGCATACCTCTAACACAAAGGTTGTTCTTGACAACTCGAAAGCTTGCCCGAGGCTTGCCCGACATAGCAACAAGTAATGTATGCAAACTGGATTCCAAGTATGGTAGTCTTATTGTTATCAACCGATCTACAGAATACCACGTAACTACGTTAAACGCACATAAATTTGAATACATAAGTAAACCTGCCTATTTGCTGGTGTTTCTTCTTCTTCTTCTTTTTTTTTTTTTACAGAATGTATCAAAATTGAAAAATAGAAATAAAAAATGACACATTTGAAAAGAATGTAGAAAATGAAGTTCCAATTAGATNGAACGATCAAATCTAAAGAAAATTATATAAAAAAATATTTAAAAAAAAGAATCACATTCAAAATCAAACGACTTAATTGGCGTGAAATTAAATGACCAATGAATGTCGCTAATTTTTTTAGGTATTCCTATAAACTAAATTCTGATAAGATGAAATGAATAACGCAAAACTGAATTGTCGTGTTAAATCGTGTTTAATCGTATATGTGACCGGGGCTTAAGGTTCCGCTACATACCGTTTTTGTTCCTGAGTTTGACGTTCCATGATTCAAGTTCCCATAACGGCACGGTGAGGAACACTGATGACTTCAGCTCTCTGATGAACACCTCCTATCGAAGAAGAAAATGATGAAGGTAGAGTTTATGATATTTGTGAGCAAAACATGCCCCGAAAGTACATCAGGAAATAAATTACTATATATTGGTAAGTGAGATGAGAGTTCAATCTACCACTTCTGAGTCTATCGTTGATGCAGCTATGTTAACGTCATCATCTTCATCACTATCATCGTTATCATCTTCACCGCCATCTTCAGCTGTAGCAACAGTGATATCTTTCTCATTATCACCATTAGCAGCAGCAAAACAGCATGTATCCATTATCATAAGCATGATCTTGCCATCATCATCATGATAATCATCGATATCACCATCACCATCACCACCACCACCATCACCATCGTCACCATCATCATCACCACCACCACCATCACCATCATCACCATCATCACCATCACCACCACCACCATCACCATCATCATCATCATCACTATTGTCATCGTCATCACCATCATCGTCGTCGTTTTTCTCATCACCATTATCATTAGCATTACAATTACAATTACCATTACCATCACCATTACCATCAAGACCATCGTCATCATCATTATCATCATTATCATCATCATCATCATCATCATCATCATCTTCACCATCATCATCACCATCATCACCCCAACCACAAGAACCACTACCACCCCAATCACCATCACCACCATCATCACTGTCATCATCAACATCTCAGGACTTACCGATGGAATGATATCAATATCCACACCGCTGTATGCCATCAACTTCGTCTCATACTGCTCCGTCCTCATCTCCATCTCCGACGAAACGTTCAGAACGACATCGGAGTTCGTCGAGATGATGACCACAGACTTCTTCGTCGTCTCCCCTCCGCCCATCACCCCAATGGCGTAGTAGGTGGTAGCCTCATGCCCGAGCCGCAGATGCAGGTCCAAGGTTCGAATCTGCTTGAGGAGGGATGTTGTCTTTGCGTTGATCCATCTCCCTCGGGTGGGGGAGGTATCGCGGATTCGAACGGTGGCTGGTAGGCCGTAAATTGNGTGGTGGTGGTGATGGTGATGATGGTGATGATGGTGATGGTGGTGGTGGTGATGATGATGGTGACGATGGTGATGGTGGTGGTGGTGATGGTGATGGTGATATCGATGATTATCATGATGATGATGGCAAGATCATGCTTATGATAATGGATACATGCTGTTTTGCTGCTGCTAATGGTGATAATGAGAAAGATATCACTGTTGCTACAGCTGAAGATGGCGGTGAAGATGATAACGATGATAGTGATGAAGATGATGACGTTAACATAGCTGCATCAACGATAGACTCAGAAGTGGTAGATTGAACTCTCATCTCACTTACCAATATATAGTAATTTATTTCCTGATGTACTTTCGGGGCATGTTTTGCTCACAAATATCATAAACTCTACCTTCATCATTTTCTTCTTCGATAGGAGGTGTTCATCAGAGAGCTGAAGTCATCAGTGTTCCTCACCGTGCCGTTATGGGAACTTGAATCATGGAACGTCAAACTCAGGAACAAAAACGGTATGTAGCGGAACCTTAAGCCCCGGTCACATATACGATTAAACACGATTTAACACGACAATTCAGTTTTGCGTTATTCATTTCATCTTATCATAATTTAGTTTATAGGAATACCTAAAAAAATTAGCGACATTCATTGGTCATTTAATTTCACGCCAATTAAGTCGTTTGATTTTGAATGTGATTCTTTTTTTTAAATATTTTTTTATATAATTTTCTTTAGATTTGATCGTTCTTGCAGGCTAAAGTGAGGAAGAGGTGATATTGAATGCCAATTTCATCAAATCAAGCTAACAATTTAGGCAATTATAAATTGATTCTAGATTGAACGATTTCTATATACACATTGAATCTGATGAAAATTTGACGAAAGTGCACAAAAACATATACTAGCTAAATTATTTTGTTGGTGTTTTCACGAAGTGACCGTAGCCAAAAGATAATTGCTACTTGCAGACAAAGAGTTCCGACATAGCAACAATTCAAATTGCATCCTCTAGAAGCGCCCTTTAATTCTATGGAATGACAAGTTTCAATGGATTGTACTTGAATTCGTGCCATAGTACATTTTGGCTACAGTCATTTCATAAAAACATGGACAATTTGCCTCCATTTATCATTTAAAATCAGCAACTTTGCAGCGACGTTCGTTGACCTCGACCTGTATGACGTCACAACCATCCATGCAGTACCAGGACTACATCAATGTAGACCCGAACAAACCTTTTCAGCATCCTGCTCCACGTAAGAGATATACTGGATGAATTAAAGGGGAACTTCACCCATACATTGATGTGCTCTCAGTGGATGGATAAAAATGCAATGATCAAACTGTAAAAATATGAGCATAATCCAACAATCCATTATAAAGTTATATGAATTTTCAAAAAAATTATATATTAAATCAAAACTTTGAAAAATTCATTACTTTTAATTGGATTGTCGGATTTTGCTCAAATTTTCACAGTTTAATCATTTTTCCAATCACAGAGAGTCCAATGTCTTGATGAAGGTCCGCTTAAAAAAGCAGGAACCAATTACACGAAATTACATTAGCTATCCTGTTCTTGCCAAGACGTCTTATCTTGGCATACCGCCCTCTTTGATATGAGGGGGTCACAAAACTGTTTAAGACGTCTTGACGAGACAAAGATACCTGAGACCATTTTGGGAAATTGACCCCTGTTCTTTATAGGGAATGTTCTTTGTCCAATGTACAAAGGTCTTAAAGGGGAACCTCAGGTGATATTGTAATTTAAATATGATATTGAGCGATCTTCTTTTGCTCAGAAAATGTCTTTCTTCACTCCGTTAACACTAAAATTGCCGTGTGTAATCAGAAATAAACAAGGCAGCAACAACAACAACAAAAACATCTCAAAACACAACAGCAGCAGAAACAACGAAAATAACTGGATGAATTTTACTTACAATCGGGGTATACAAATGCTTTCAACAAATTTTGTTCCTACTTAAACCTCTAACATTTTTGGTTATTATCTCTCTCTCTCTCTCTCTCTCTCTTTCAGCGAAAGTGGATGAAAATGATAAATCAACCAACTTTGGAATGACAGGTGCAAAAACAGATCCAGACCAGGTAGGTGAACTAAATGGCAAAACTTGAAAGTAATGTTTCAAAACTTAAACCAGGCGCCCAACCAGGATTAAAATACCCGGTGCTGACGAAGGTCATCAGCCCTTTTTACCTAAAAATTGGCGCCCCTTACTCTGCAACCGTTGTTGTTGTTGAAATTTGGCAACCGTTTGGAGTAATGCAGGCTTCCATTGGAATTGAAATAGTGTAACTTCTGCACATTAGAAAATTGAAGAATTATCTCTTAAAGAGTTTAACATCTATTATATAACATCTATTATCATCTGAAAAGGTGTATTCAAAATTTGAACTAAAAATTCCCAAAGTAACCCAAAACATAAAAGTTATTTGTTCAACACATTTAGCTCTTTCATTAGAGTAGTATTCTAATTTCATTGCTTTGAAAGTTAACCTTACATATTGCAGTCAGGGGCGAGTCCAAAACTAGATCAAGAGTTGCTATCATTATATATCAACGTAAAAATATGTTACATTATCCACTTTGAATTAGTCCCAGACGACAATTATTATTTTTTTTTATTTTTTTTTTAATTTTTTTTTTTTTTACAGACTGTGAACTGTTACGTCAATACCCCGTTACCCGTCCCCACCAATGCTTCGGACCCCGACAAACCTATTATGACGTCATCCAAGCATGATGGGAAGAGAGAGAAGAACGCCAATGGCACAGTCATCAAACAGTTAAATGGTGTGACGTCACAAAGGAAGGCCAATGAGTACAACGCTATTCCTAAGGCTGGTGTCGGGAAAACAACCGTTAAGAGTGAGAATCTACTGCCACAGTCACATCAAACCCCAGAAGCAACACGATTAAACACGAATCTGTGTTCGGATGCAGTGAACTGTTGACTGAACAAAGAGTCGTGTTTAATCGTGTTGCTTCCGGGCTTCTATGTGACTGGGGCATAAATGCCCAGTTTTACCCCGGATCATCCCGCTTTAAAATCTTTAGTCTAGTTGGGTCCTCTATGACCTGATTATGTCCCTGGATACAGAGGGATATAAACTCAGATCACTCAACTGGACTACGAATCGTAATGAATTGGAGTGATCCTGACCTTATGTGACCGGGACTTGTAAATTGCTATGTCATTAAGATTTTGCCAATAGATTTTGATTAAACAGCGCCCTCCATTTATGACCATGAAGATTGTTTTATTTTGGAGGAGGGCGATATTCAAATTGTTATATTGTTATTTTGTGCATCGTTTCTTCACAGGGCAAGAGAACCCCGCAAACACGATGCCACCTCCCATACCACACCGACCGAAAAGCAAACAAACGAGAACATCATGGCTTTCGTCCTTCCGCCGGAACCCGGCAGCGGAGAATCGCCCCCTTCCGGACGTCCCCAAAGACACCACCCCACTAGCGCCCTCTAGCGGTATCTACATCACGGCGACATCGGCGTCCGCTCGAGCCCAGGCCGAGATCATCCGAAACGGTCACCACAAGTCGAGATCGTCGTCGAAGAAGAAGTACAGGAGGAAGAGTGCGAATGACATGGCTCCATCTGGTGGTCGATCACCGGATGGTTTGGGTGATCAGGCTGATGGTCCTCCGCTTCCTCCTCGGACACCGTCTCTTGAGAACCTTGATGAACAGAGCTCGAAATGTAAAATATGTCTTCACTGTTTTCACAACATGTACACACTCCCTTATTATGAGTGATAGATGTTCTAAACATTTGGCAATATTTTATTTGGAAGATAACCACTTTCATTGCGTCAATCTAAAAAGAGATCAGCATCCGTTATAAATAGACAAACAAGGCCTTTACACTTAGCTACGACTTCATTTACTTTTTAATTTAAACATTTGTTATAATAATTGTGACTATACTGACGATAAGTGTAATAATTCTTGTTCCTGTATTAGGCTTGTTATCATCCTTATCAATATTGTCATTGCCATCTTTACTATGTATATTAAGCCCCGGTCACATAGGACCCCGGAAGCAACACGATTCACCCCGACTCAATGTTCTGAGGCAGTTAACTGTGAATTAACAAAGAGTCGGGGTTGCTTCCGGGGTCCTATGTGACCGGGGCTTAATTGGTGTCATTACGATTACCATTATCTTTATTTACGTTGCTCATATTTTCATTTTATTAAAGTTAGATCCATTATTATCAATGAATTATTCCTACTGCACAGTTAAGGACCCGATGTCATCGAAATCCATGAAAGATCGCTTAGTGACGTTCCAAGGTGACGACGAGGTTGATGACGACGCTGGAGCGACGTCGAGCGGTAAGCATCGATCCAAAGTTCGTCGAAACCACTCGAGCTCGAAGCATAAGCATGGAGAGAAGAAGGAGAAGAGTGGAGGACACAGAAGGAAAATGTCGGCTCCGACCATCATGGAGCAGCAAACTCCTTGTGATGCAGATGTTTTAAAGATACAAGTGAGTTTTTTTTTTTTATATATTTATGTGTTCATTGAGGAACATATATGTAAAACAAATTAATAACAATCAAAGAACACAAGTATATTCAAGCGATTGACGCAAGTGAGTATTTTGAGATGAAGGCCAAACCGGCGAAATCCAATGTATCTCTGTCAATAATATACCCTTTTTATTTCTTATATTGAAATGACTATCGTACGATTTCTTAAACTTACCTGGCATGAAATTAACAGGTAGATATGGTACATACTTTGTAGCTACAAAAATATTTCGAGCATTGCCTTTCGCAATGCATTTACGTTCAACGAGCACCTCGTTCTGACGAAATTTCATAATAAAATTGGTAAACATTTGTTGAGAAATTATCAAATTGCTCGGGAAAACATATCCATATATACCTGGCGCATTATTTTGTTGATAAATTCGGATGGAGCTTAAGCAATGATTACAATCTTGTTTAATCGTATTTGATTCTTTTAGTTAAGTTTAATCAATATCCTGTCATGACGAATTATCCTGTCGTCACTCGGTGGAAGAACAATTCGATGCACAAATTGAACATTTTAACAAAATCGGATTATTTGAAACTTCATACATTTTGAGCAGATCGTTATATTTTGCTGACACTTCCAGAGTTTGGTGATCTGGAGGCCATTTCATGAAACTTTGTCAGGAACAAAATTAATCAGCGGAGACATATCCAGTGAAATCCTTGATTCTGATTTGCTTAAAACCACTGCCGCAACTGTCGGAAAATATGCTCTTTTCGCACTGACTAATGGTTATGAAATGGGCCGTGATTTTCCTTCATTCTCTTAGGGGGTGTTGCTCAAAATCGACTGCAAATCAACTGCAACTTTGCGAATTGTAACACTCATTTTCATCCGCGCACGGTATGCGCATTTAAAAAGTCGCGCATGAGTCAATTATTTTGATTGGCGCGTTCCGATCAACTGCAACTTGCGACCAATTGCAACTTTTGAACAACAGCCCCTTAGAGTATAATAATTTGCCGGGCGAACCCACCTTTAGATAAAAGATAAATTGAAGTAAAGACGTGCAAAACATTTTTTTCCTACAAATAGGACCATACCTTTGAGGAGGCAACGGGCTACCTCATTCCCAACAGCTCTCGGGAAGACTCGACCAAAGAAGACACAGATGATACGGCATCTCTGACGTCATCTGTGACGTCACCCGTTTCACTCACATTCCCAAGTCCTCTAAAGCCTTGCAGGAAGGTAGGTTTAGGGGTATAGCTAGAATTTTTGGGGTGGTATTATTTTCGTGAATGTTGTCTTAGCCTCACGAACATGTAAACTCTGCATGATGTATATTCATATGTGTCCATAACCACTGTCAAAACGTTAGAATAGCAATTAGACGCCAAAGTGTCGAATTAGGCCGAAATCCCGAAAACATCGGTGGGCACGCCGGTGAGGGAGGGGTGGGTATGTTGCACCCCATTATTTAAAGGGAAATGGCAACCTATTACTTCTCTAAATCACATTTTTTTCTCTCTTTTTTTTTTGGGGGGGGGGGGGAAGAACTAAATAGAAAAAAATATTGTCTGTTAGATATTTTGATCATCACATAGTCACTGTTATATAAAGTTTGTTTTCATTATAAACGTTTCTTCATTTCGAAAGCAGATGCGACAAAAGCAGCATACCAAAATAGATGAATAAAACTGCGATGTAAGAATAACTTACATGGCCAAAATAATTTATTTTAGGAAAAAGTACGTCCTACTTATCAAACAAACCAAGAATATATTATTATTTTAGGGTTTAAGGATGTAAATTTCAACTTCAACATGTTTATTACAATATAAAGCCAATTTTATTTTGGCAAAAAATTGTATTATTATGTGTGCTTTTTCATTTCCTCTTTCCCTCCTTTCCCTAACTGCTCAGTCCACCATGTCGTCGTACACGTCGACCAAACGCGTCCGCCTACCGGAGCGAACCTTCAACTCCCCGGCGGAGCTCCCCCGCGATATATCAGAGCTGACCTGCGGAGAGCTCGGGCAAGCGCTCCGTCTTCTGCACATGCGCGATGAGACGGTGGA
>BQKZ01000174.1:215145-226195 GCA_036244855.1 Temnopleurus reevesii | reverse complement strand
TTTTTTTTTTTTTGTCAGGGGTAATTTCTTCTTTTTCTTTTTTTTTAGTTCAAAGCACTAAATACGAAAATAAGTTCACAAAACAACTACCAAAAAATTGTATTAACAACAAATGTTTTGAGCAGACAGTCACTTGAAATTTCCCCTTCTTTAGAAAAGAAAGCAATCTCTTCACTAAAAGAAGAATTATTTTATTGTCAATCCATGTAAGAAAAACATTCATTTGGGTTGCAATATGCTTGTTCCTTTCGTTTTAACAATCACTTGAAATATTCCATCACTTTTTCTACTTCAAAATACTGCATCATTTTCTTACTTTGATTGAATTTGATTTGGAATTTGCAATACCTCAATCTGGTAACATATTTTATGGGTGAAAAGCGAGCAATGACCCTTATTTAGCATCATTTTTCAAGGTATACAGTTGTATCAGGAAATATTGTTTCAATAGAGGAAATAAATATTGTTGAGGAAATGAATGAAAGTCCCACTCGATCAGCTTCATTTTGACTAAATATCTGCAGGCAAAACTACATCAAATATATCATTTTCTGAAAAAAATTTCCTCATAAATAATATTCAAGGATGGTAAAATGACCACTTTCTTAGAATTCAATGTTTTTGCCGGTATTATAAATTACAGACTGACAGAGCGTGATCTAGAGTTATTAGAAACCCCATATCTACACATCAGTCTCCCACAATATCAAAGGGGATGAGAGAGGTTTGTCATCAGTTTCCTGGTGATGTAAATGATATTTATTACATTTAGAGAAACAAAGTATTTTTTAAATAAAAGATGGCCCAAAACTATTCACTCCTTGTGCAATTCTTTCGATCAAGGTGCACCAAAGTTGGGCATTTGCAACCCAACAATATGTTTCAAATATTGAGTCCACTAACAATGAGATATAATAAGTTACTTATGCAAAATGCAAGACATATGTCGGAGCACACAAACAAATGTGATCAATTCAAACAAAAATTGTGTGTGTGATTCAAATACATGTAATTGCACCTTTATTATTTCTTGTTTAAATTTCTTCAATCATTTTTCATCTGTTCTTCTGATCTAATAAAAAAAAATAATTGGCAAAAAAAGTGTGGTCTTATTTGAATATTGCGTCTCCTTTCAAACACCAATAATAAATGAAAACTTCACTCCTCTCTCTCCCCCCCCCCCCCCCCCCTCTCTCTCTCTCTCTCTCTCTCTCATACTTCACTCATTAGTTTTCCCTATTGAGTATTGCAAGGCTTTGTGACTACACGGAAGTGGTTCACCCCGCCTGGGTACAGTGCAACAAATTGTTCAGTTTTGAAGCCGATCATGGGATTGTACATTTGATTAGATTTGCAGTTGCACCATGTTGTGTAGGGTTAACTTTCAAGTCAGAGTGTAAGACTCAGCAGAAGATTAAAAAGCTGACCTATTGCTCTTTGCTCAGTCCTTTTCAGAACTATTTCTTGATAGATAACCCTACATGACATGGTGCAACCGCAAGAAACCTATTCAAATGTTAACTACACATTGCAAGTTCTCATTTTCTTCATTCATTGTACTTTGCACAAGATAGAACCACAACACCAAATTGCTTTTTAGTCTTTCTTATCTTATTCTAGAAATTCCCATTGTCTCTATCATGACCTTCTCAATTACCATAAAGCATGGACAAATTTGGAAAGAAAGTGATTTGAGACAATTGAGAAATACAGATTTACGACAAGAGAAAATGTGAATAATCATCATAAATGATCATTTTACAGTCCAACCTCATAACAGAACAATGATAAAAAATGAGTTCTTATTATTAGAATGTGAATTTTAATGTCTCAATTCTTTGTTTTTTAATCATATTTTAACCCTGATATGACAGGGTTTCAAAACATAGAGAAAGAGGTTCAAAGGCCTCATTATAGTGATGCTCAACTGTATAAAAAAATGTATTCAGTAGAAACTGCACAAATTGGAGGAAAATTTATTTATCAACTTTTAAAGTAAGATCGTCTACATGTATCCAATCCTCCGATTTATAATAAATCATTTGCCAACATTCTACAAGAAAAAGACGTCATTCATTTAGAGAACAAATCTTCAATGCAATCAAGGGTTTTCTTTTGCAATCAGGCAGTTAAATAAGTCTAAGTAAATTTTGCATACTTGGTAATTCAAGAATATTTTTGGAATAAATCATGAAAAACATGTGTAATTTACCTCGTTTTTTCTTGTGTAATTATTTGCTTCAATTATTTGTTACAATTATCGATACCTGTATCTATATTTCCCATATTCTAATTCGATATGATTTCTTCAAATCCACATACATCTCTAGGACAGTATGGCCCATCATTAAATAAGGTAGACATATATTATATATACCCAGTTCATCCTTGATTTCAATGCGTAATAAGTACATTTTACACAGAATGAAATTTATTTATAATGAATTGTCATTCAAAATATTTGTTGACACAAATTTAAGAAAATATGACCCTAGATATTTGACATTCTCTTTATAGTACAGTCTAACCTCAATATAAAGAGCACTGATATTACAAGCTCTCGTTATAACAAGGTAATTTTTCTGGTCCTATCTCTTTGTATTTGATCGTATTTTGGCCCTGATATAACAAGGTTACAATATAAAGAGGTAATTTCTCTGGTCCTAACGACCTCGTTATAACAAGGCTAGACTGTACCAGTACTCTTGAATAGAGAAAGCATGTATGACGGTATACATGTCCACATAGTATATGAAATTACCTAGCTGCTGTTTAGCCCGTTTTGTTCACCAAGATACTCCCCTCAAATGAAATGATCTTGATATCGTTAAATAATGTTATAATAACATAAATGTTATAATAACATAATAAATAGAGACTCCAAGTATTACGATTTCTAGATTTCTGGTCTCCCGCTCTATATGTAGTTGCCAATTTTCCATGATCAACCCTATTTGGAAAAATGAATCTTAATAAATGAATTTAATCCAATTTGTTATTCTGAGAAGTTCAAAAGTAAGCAAAAGAGATAACCATATATCCTTTTACTACTCACCAATCATAAAAACTGAATTGCTATTATATACTTTATACTTGAACATTAATCCCATTTGATGGGGGGTTTTGCAAAAGAATCCCCCAATTGATAAATGCTCAGGGTTAGAATTGAGGATAAAATATAGCTGTAATGCACATTGAAATGTGATAATCAAAATATATATTCTGCATGGGAGATAACAATATTAGTATAATACATTACTAAGAACAATCTGATTTTCTTTTCTTTTTCTTCTTGGACATACTCTTTGAAACTGTATTACAATCAAGGTTTTGTATTCCACTCTCACCTTCCACATTTTCCTTCAGATATGTTCTCTCATCCCTTGTTCTCTCTTTTTTCTTCTTTTTCTTTGGCTTCAAGTCCTTCCTTTCACCTTCCTCCATTTTCTCAATAATAGGAATTTCCCTGTCATCATCTCGATCTTTTCTTCTCTTTTTCTTACTCTCTTTATCTGCAGATTTGGTCAAAGAACATTGGTCTTCACTATATTCCATATTAACACAGCTTTCAATATCTTCCTCTTTCTTGTTGCGCTTCTTTACTTTCTTTGATTTCTTCTGATTAAAAGGTTCAACTTCATGATCACTTTTAACTTCATCTTCTTCAAAAGATCTATGATCCGTTTTTTCAATGGTTGTGACACGTGTCCTAGCCTTCTTGGTCTTCTTTGATTTCTTATTTTTAGACTTTGTAGCATCCAAAGTGTCATAATCTTGTAAAAATTCATCACTGTGGAAATTCGAGCCAGTACTCAATGCTTCCTTTTCTACATTTTCATTTCCGTTAGGCTTTTCCTCAACCTCTATAATATTTGATTCTATATGTTTGCTTTTCTTTTTCTTCTTCTTTTTCCTTTCTGAATTACTGTCAAGGTCTGCATCAAGATTGTTCACTGATGAGCTTTCCTTGGGGTCCATCGAACAGTCACTTTCACTTCTCTCTTTGGATGATTTCTCTTTCTTTTTCCTTTTTCTGCTTTGTGTTTGTTGACTACTTTCTTCTGTCTCTACTCCATTCTTTGCTCCTTTCCTCATCTTCATAATATTGCTATGTAGATTCTCCTGCTCTTCGATTCGTTGTAGCTTCCCTGACAGATGTAGACCATGCCTCGCACCCCTGCAACAAATGGAAAAAATTGTGTGATGGGATGCTGCTCTTGAACAGCAAGAATCATTTTCAATTCAATTTAATTCAAAACAACATTTTTTTCCCTTCAACAACAAAAATGAATTCTCTTCCAACATTACTCACCAATTAGCCCTTTGCGATTAACTTTGCAATTAACTAATCTTAAAATTCCTGCTAAACATAGTATCTAGTTTTGGTAATGAGCGGAAAATTAATTTTCACATAATTTCACACAAGTTTAAAGGCGGGGCGACATGACGTTCAGGGCGTGGCTAACTGGCCGCTGCCATTTTGATTACGAATATTGGCGAACAGAAAAATCATGGCATTTTTAGTTATATTTCTCTAGCTCGCATCTCGGCAATCGCAAACGTATGCGTTTCGTACATTTTAAGAAAAATCGAAGCTGAAGAGGGGAGGAATCATGTATCGGAAATTCGTACTAGTTTTTCCGAGTGTCTGAGCTTGGCAAGGTGCGTAAGCAAGGAAATGTTCAAATATCGTTGTTGCTAATACACAACACGCCGTCTGTGCGCGCTCGCAACCGGAAGCCCTGTCGATCATGACGGACTGACTTTAAATGAATGGCCAAAATTATATGTGCCATATGACTACAAAAAAACATAAAATGACAGAGTAGTAAGCAAAGTAAGTGTTCAGAAAATGGGCTTCGCCGGGACTTAAATAACACACTGTCCTACGTGCTGCTTCCTGTGTTGGCTAGATGTGACTACTCATCAGGCTTTTAAACAGTTTTGAACTACTTCTTAAAAATGTCCCTAGTCAACACAAGTCTTCTTGTTCATTGCTTTCAACAACGATCACCATCCTTACCACGTATCATTCAATCAAAGTTTTTTGCAATTACTCAATATTAGCTTTAATAGTAATATTTATCATTCTCCAAGAGCACTTTCTTAATCTAGAATCTGTTCTTCTAGGAATTCCCGCTAAAACATTATAATCTCCCCTATCCATTTTTAAGGCAGAGCACCATGAAAAAAATTCAGAAAGTCCAGGGCCCTATTGCATAAAAAGTTGCATCCAAACGCAAGTCAGAAAATTTAACGCAATTCCATTTTCAACCAATCAGGAGCGCGTATTTAGGATTTGCGTTTAATTTTCTAAGTTGTGTTTAAACGCAACTTTTTATGCAATAGGGCCCAGTTTAGTCTTTCAAAATGACCTGGCCAGGACTCCATCCCCCAACTTTCCATTTATGAGAAAGATTCTCTAATCTATTATGCATGACTAGTTGATAATTACAAGTATAGAAGCTATTACTATCAATAGGAGGTTTGGTAAAGAGTTCATTTGATGGACTGGTTCTACAAGATCTTTAAGATTAAGAATTCTGAAAACAGATTATTTTAGTGTTGATGAGCTTCAAGCATTGATATCATCAACATTATTAAAAGACTCACTTGTGCGCTGTGCGACCTCCACAAGCCTTGAAGAGCATCTCATCATTGCCTTCATACGTGTCAGGAGGTTTATCATCATCATCACTCTCTTCACTGGAGGAAGATGATTCCTGCTCTTCAGAAATTTGTCCACTAGGGTTAAGTGTTCCATGCTGGAATCAAATCATTAAAAAGCTTCATGAGTTTAAAAATCCCTGTCTATAATATACAGAAATTAAAATGCCAATGCTTAATATTTAATTGTATGAATCAAAACTAATAAAAAAGAATGTGCAAACGCACTGATCACAATGCACATGATTTTAAAAAATAAAGTGAAATATGCTGAAAGACTCCTTGAGGTTTTCTGTACGTCTATCTATAAAAGCAAATTTTTGTCATGAATGATAATAGAATTTAGTCAGTGTGAATGTCAGATATATCAATACAGAGTAATGGTCAATTCAACAGCATCTGCAACATCCTGGTGCAAATTCCAAGGGGAGAAAAAAGCCCTTTAACAAAATACTGTTAGGTTTCATTCCTCATATCGTTTAAGCTAAAAATTTTCCTGGAATTTTATTTTCATGAGTTTCGTGACCATGATTTTGAATAAGAATGCTTTACTTGAGTACAATAATCACTCAAAATGTAAAAATAACAACTCGTTAATGTGTGGAAAGGTCTAACATTCATTGAATTTGCTAAAATTCATGTTTGCTTTTGGCTTTCATAGTATTATATACCTGTCTGGAAATTGGTAACTTTGTTATCATAATCATAATAACGAGAGGGTGATTGATTTGGTTTTTTTTTTTTGAATGACCTAAACACAAGTCTTGATCTAGTTTTACATCAAGTTTGCAAATCATCAATTTAATCTCAGTGAAATAAAATATTACAACACCATCATTGTCAATAATGACAATTAATAGAGCAAAACACTTCAGACGGCTTTTTTGACATTTAATTAAAAAAAAAAGAATGTAGAATCTTCATAATTAGACAGATAGTAAAATCTAAAACTTCTTCCATGTACCTTCACAAATGATCCATATAAAAGAGGTTTTGTCTTGCTTTCATGAGTGGTCTTCTTGTTGGAGATGAGGTTAGATTTGGTTCCTTTCTGCTTCACCTGCACACCATCCTGTCATTTTAAAATACAATTGGATAAGTTTTTAGGTTTTATACGGTGGTCAAAGCATACTTTTAAGAGGAGCTGTGATAAGATTATGAATTGGCTGAGCTCTACAGTGAAATCAAATTGAAATTAACTAATTAACAATAAAACAACTTAAAATATTGTATGGTTCTGTCTACAATACTGCAAGTGGACCATACATGTAGCTACGGGGCTAGAGGGTTTTTCATCACTTTTTAACTATTTGTGCATTTAATTCCAAAAACTTAATTAACACATTTTCACATGAGTATTTTCTAGATGCATATACATTGTGTAGGGGTGTTGCTTGAAAGTTGGATTTGATAGGAAATCAAATGTATATGTGTTATAGATTGAAACACATATTTTCATTCCCTCATAGTCTGTACTTTGAACAAAAAGCAAATGAAAAACAATGATTTTCATAAGCGCATTTTCATCGACTACAACTTGCGATCAATAACAACTTCTAGTAACACCTCCTAAGACACATTGATAAAATCAAATCAATAGAGAGCTGCATATTACTGGGAATCAGACTCAAAGAGTTAGTGATTTGTCATGATCAACAATGATGTGGTAAAACAATTGAAAACAAATTGAAGATAAAAACTTTTGATGTATGAATATGATTTACCTCATTGTTTTCCACATGGATGTTCTTTGCAGCCTTGTTGAAGACATGGTCCCACCAATGGAATGAAAATTGTTCTCCAGCATCATGACCAATCTAAAGGAAAGAAAGAAAGAATGAAACCACAAAGAAAACATTTTTTCCCTTTCTTCTCCTTTTTACGGTGAGAAAACATGGAAATTATTCATATCAGTTGCCATATCTATTAGTTCATGCTT
Organism: Temnopleurus reevesii; assembly: GCA_036244855.1. Classification (NCBI taxonomy): domain Eukaryota; kingdom Metazoa; phylum Echinodermata; class Echinoidea; order Temnopleuroida; family Temnopleuridae; genus Temnopleurus; species Temnopleurus reevesii. The sequence goes on along the minus strand of BQKZ01000174.1, from coordinate 218,589 downwards.
ATTACTGGGACCCCTACAAAGTTACAGTTCAAGTGAAATGCAAGGGCAGAATTCTTTAAAGTCATTCATTTTAAACCATGGTTATAAACTGTGGGTTAGTTTGAATTTGAAGCACTTACATTATAGCATTTTTTAATCTCCTGTGTCTTCTAAAAAAAAAGTGGTCCAATGAACTCACCACCTTACATTTAAACTAACTTATTGTTTAAATCATGGTTTAAACCACAGCTAATCACCTTTTGGGAAATTTAACCAAAGGAAAGCAGAAACTAAATAATATGAACTACTAAATAATCTTAATAAAACAATTGCTTTTATGTTTTTTTGTTAATTAAACAATATTATCATTATAATTTCTTCTCCACTACATTCTATGAGTTTTGACAAAGCCACTTACCCCTGCTGTGTCAAACTTGAGCTTCGGTTTAATTGGATCTGTGATTCCTGTCTCAGAGCGACCCAGTCCTTTACCTGCAGAACAGATGATTCACAAGATTTATAAAATTACATCCTAGAGGATTACATACACTTAGAAAAAAAGGTATGAATGTATGCTTCTTCATTGCCCTACTTTCCAATTGCGGTCCAATCCCCAGGTAAAACAAAACAACGAGATCCAAAAGACCGCAAAAAGACACAACTATTGACCAATCCAGATTAAGACCAAACCATGTGACAGGCGTCAGTCAATAGGAGCAAGAGGGATGGGCGCAACCAAGAGGGCTCACGGACATCCACATACCACAAACGGCACTTTTCTACATACCGCACACCAGACCAGACATACCTACATTACACCGGAGCTATCACTGTCTGATTGTGACTTTTACGGTTATCTGTGTGGAGTAGTTCACCTAGATGGCCGCCCCAGACCAATGTAAGACAAGCCTTTTTGCCTTGTATCCCTCGGTTACCACAATGGTAACGATGTAAACCATTTTTGAAGCATTTAAAAGTATATCTTAACTCGTTTTCTGGCTTGTAAACTCTCGATTTTGTTCGTTTTGTGAGTGTGTTGGATTGTGAATGATCGCAGGTGACACGATCTTGAAAAGGGAAGAGTCATATGATTTTGTATTATTTTGCCCCTTATTTAACTATATTTTCAATTTTGTTGAAAAATCCAGGCATTTAATTATTTTGAGCATGTTTGATACTATTTTGACGAAATGTGCTGAGCAAGTTTTGTCGTATTTGTCAATCGATCACTTCGCGACTAAAGCAACACCCCTTGTGTTCATTCATAAATTTAATGGACGAGTCCACTACGACAGGACTCATTTGTTTATAAAGTTTTGTTGACACCTTGATGAAACATTGTATCATAGCATTACAATTTTGAGAGATTTTACGAAAAGATCACAAATTTTTACTGAGATAAAAGTATTTTTCCAGCGGAAAATAAATTTTATAAAAATAAAATTCACATAATGGAGCAATCCTTTTTTTTCCAAAAATTTGCTCGATTTTATATGGTTAGACGGCAACACAAATAGCTGTCAAGTGTCATATGCAAATTCTTGATAACTTTCGTTGTTGACCGTCATCATCACACAGAGGATAGACGTCATTAAAATCTCAGTAAAACAGTGAAGGTGGATTCTTTGAGAGTCCCCTTAGTGACGGCCAAGGGCAAGGCGTCAGATGTTATGGGCCGCCTTAGCCTGGTTGTCATTACGGCGGCCTCTGATATGAGCAACGATAACCTTTCCCCATGTCCCCAATGGCAAAATGCGGTTCAATAGGACTTCCTGATCCGGCTACTCTGAAGGTGGCCGGGAGAAGTAAAGTCCGACTTCACTGTAACCAACGATGTTGGGGTGGCCCTGGAGACTGAGGAAACATGTATATGAGGCTGCATACTTCGGGTGGATCCCCAGGGCAGACTTCCACTGAGGCATTAGGGAATCCAACTTCCCAGCCAGGTCATAGTTCTCCAGAGTATACCTCTTGGGGTCGCAATAAATACACTGTAAGTATGCCTCCTATGACTTCGACTGGGACGCTGGGATTCCACCCTGGGTGCCCCCGTTCATTCGCCAATCTATCAGGGTGAAAATGGGAGTCAATGACTTGTGCCCGCGTACGGGCACAAACAGAGGATACACACACACAGAGGATGTGTGTATTTTGATGTTTGTACATTGTATTTTGATGTGTGTATTTTGATCCCCCCCCCCCCCTGGCACCGCTCTGGAAGGTCCCTGGAGTATCCTCCTGGAACCCTGGACCAGAGGGCTCCTGGTGAGGCTCCGCCTCCTGCGCTTGCGCAAGAGTTTGTGACTGAGGGTGGTCCCTCCTAGCACCAATCCGGGAGGTCCCAGTAATAGACTCCTGGGCCCCTGGACTGGAGGGTGCTTTTTAAGGCCCTACCCCTTTATGTCTCAATTTGGCCTTCTTTTGTTTGGTTTTTCTTTGCCATTTTCGTTTTTCCTCCGTTCCCGAGGGGGTGATCATCTCATCAGGCCATTGAACATAGATTTTGCTTGTTGTGTATGATATGTGATATTTCACACAAATCAAACAAAATCCACGCACAATGATTTCTGCCATACCCATGGTGTTTCAAAACTCATTTTGAAATAACTGTTCGCATCAACGTTGTTCAAGGTTTTCTTCTTCAAAATAAGATAATATATATATTTTTTTAGGCCTAATTGCAGAATACTCCACCACACAGTGAAGCCTATGAGAGTAGACAGCATAAATATTTATGCCTTGTTTTCAAAATGGTGGGGTATTATTTTCTGCAATTGTTCCTTTTTTTACAATTGAAGTTTTGGTAACACACACACACACAAACACACATGTCATAGATGATCCTGAGGCTGAGTAGTATTTCTATCAAGCAATTCAAGAAAATATAGCTTTCACGAACATCAATGATCAATTGATTGTATTGATTTTGGAGTGGTGAGTGGGATCTACATGTACCTCAAGACAGTTGCTCAACGTTACATATGATGCACGATTTAAGACCACCCAATATTAGACATGTATTTTGTTGAGCTCTTATATCGTGCATGGTATCCAACGTTAAGTCATGTGTAAGTTCACGTTTGAAATCAAAGTCTATTGAAATATAACATTAAAGTTTGGCCTGATTGAGGGATAATTTACAAGATTCCTGTGAAAATAAATTTTTAAGGAACCCCTCATTCGAGATAAAAAAGTGAGGGATAATAAACATTTTTAAGAGTCAAGAATAAGAAGAGAAAATCCGTTAGAAAAATCACAAAATAGATTCTATTAGTACCGTACATATAAACGAATGGGTGGGACTGAATTTCAAAAATGCAGATCTATACGGTAATTTTTATCAATTCTATTCAACAAATATTGAAAGAAATACGTTTTAATAACATACCTTGCTCCCAACCATATTTTTCTAGATGATTACGAGCGAACGATCCCTCAGACATTTTAAAAAGTGAAATAAACACC
>BQKZ01000174.1:186762-203692 GCA_036244855.1 Temnopleurus reevesii | reverse complement strand
GGTGGTTGATATGCCCTTTAAGACTGCTTCCAGTTTTAAGCGGTAATTAAATGGTCGTTTTATTGGAAGATTGACTGCTTCAAGCGCCATCAAAGTGCATCTCATTATTATTGATCAGGTAACGGCGAGACAAAGCTCCTTTAATGGATTGAATTTGGATCAGATATAGCGCAAGACGGAGACTTTTGTCTACGATAATCATCAAATATTGATTGGCATTTATACTAACTTCACTTTACAAGAAGAACGAAATTATCACGTCAGTGTGGCTGAGAACAATGGCATACACTCACAAAAAATGGAGAACAAAGGGTGCAAACCTTCACGAAAAGGTGCAATCTAAACCAAACTTTTTCTTCTACAAGTGCCATTTTGCACCCTTTTGAACTTATGTCTATAATAAATTTGATATAAAATTTGCTTGTACCTTTTGCTATTTAGTCTCAAGAGGATACTGTTTTGGAAAGTGAATTAGTCATTTTCCGTGCTCGTTTTTCTTTCTGTTATTTGGTTTGTTTGTGGGTTTTTTTGTTTGTTTTTTTTTGGGGGGGGGTGAATTTCAAAGAAGGCAAATTGAAGATATGCTTCTTTGCTGGCCTCTTTGTATTTCTTTTCGTACTGAAAACATGCATCGAAGCATTGATTCATATAAACGTATACTTTTACTTTTTTTATCAGTAGTCTGCTCATAAGTTTAAACAGCATTTTTGATATATTGATATTATTATTATTATTATTATTATTATTATTATTATTATTATTATTATCATTATCATCATAATTATTATTATTATTAGTAGTAGTAGTAGTAGTAGTAGTAGTAGTATTTAATATGACTGTGTATAATTATGTTTTTGAATGAGTCTTCGTTTTATTTCTATCACCACTTTTTTTTATAGTAGGCCTACGTGTAAGCCTTTCAAGGACTCTTGGGTGCAAAACAAAAATTAGTCAGCCACACAATTTCATCAATTTGCAAGCAATTATGGAACCACCGCACACTTGAAAACCACTGGTGTTACACCGTATACCAGACAGAATCTAACTATGATACTCCAGAAAGGTGTTGTCCTAACACCAGTTTAGAATAAATTCAGTATATTTAAACACGAACTGGTGTTTAGCCCCGAACAACACCAGTCGATATTTAGATTATATTTCCAAACGAGTCTTATTTCAACACTTTTCTGATATAGACTCCGGCTAGTGTTGAATTCAACACCAGTGTTTTTGCAGTGTAGCATGTGTGTTCAGATCCCAGCAATAGCACTAATTTCCTTCTGCTCAACAAAAAATTCCCTTAACCCGAGTGAGAATGCTGAAAATCTTAAGCCACACAAGATTAAATATCATTCCCCCCGAATATTGCATTTTTAATATTTTTCATGCAATTATTGAAAACGCCCATAATTTGTGCAAATCACAAGAATTTATGGATGGAGTGAAAAATAATGGAATGTATACAATTTTTTACTTATGTGGGGTGGAAGAGCTCCTTTTAGTTGGCTCCAACGCGCATGTTATTTTCATTAATATCATGAATTGACAGCAAAAGGGGTTCGTAGATATTTTATATTTGGAATAAAACGTTTTCTTTTTCTTCTTGAATATCTGAACTTAGAACATCTGATTTTAATGAATTTGATTTCCTAAACTATGATTTTCGATCTTTACCTATTTTTTTTTATCCCCCAGCAAGGACTGCCTGTTCCAGATGTACACCCCGAGGCTATGGATAAATTTAACTCCAGATTATATTACTTGAATTGATGGCAGCGCTTCATTCAAAGAAATACCTTCAAGAGTCACTTTAAAGCCCCTCTGGCGACATTGTCCTGTTGACCATGAAATTGACCATGAGCAATCGGCTTAATCTAAAAAGGGAAATGTGCGATTGGCGCTCCAGGATTAGGACGATGAGGAGGCGGAGGCTGACCTGGGGATGATAATTAGTGGTGGACAGACAAGTGGCCACTCGTCCTCTCCACCCCCAGTCACATGCCCTCTGATGAGAGCTCCAATCGTGCATGGAAAAGTCCAAGGGCAGTTCATCATGATGCAAATTAATCTTCATTTCGTTCGTCTTTAAAGTTCTTTGTAAACAACTTTAATAGATGGTGCACAATAATTTTTTAGAAAAAAAAAATCCGGTATTTAATCGACAACGCTACACCAGTGTTAACTCTATGATGTTTCAGTTGGTGGACTGGTGTAGTTTTACACTTCGTTGATGTTTGTGTTAATATTCATTAACTACAGTATGGTGTAAGTTAACACCTTCGAGATTTGTTTGACCTTTCTTGTAAATCTCCAGCACCAGTCCTTTAACATTAGGTGTTTGGGGGTATGATCAGGGGCAGCTTGGCCCAAGAAATGAGTGTCAACATGTGAAGGAGAAAAACAGGAATGTTAAAAAAGGGAAACGTTACCAAATATTTCTTCGCCCCATCCCGTATGAATCCTGGATCCGGAGCTGGGAAGCCATGTCAGCGTATGTGCCTTAACCAAAAAGGTTGATCTCCATGATGTAGAAATGGGGAAGGAGACATAAGAGATAAATGGTGATACCAAGAAAGAAAAACGGAAAGATGGGTGTATACAATGGATGGGAACTGGCAAATTGGATTTAGGACGCGGTATGTCTCTTAATTTCTTCATTGATAAAAGGATAGCTGAGACAGGGTACTGTTCCAATAAAAGCTTTACACTTTTTAAACGTCCTAAAAAAACTTTTTATCATTCTTCATTGTGTGAGCATCGACTATCTATATTTCCAGGGTATGAACAATAACTAATCATGATAATTTCTCCCATCCAAAGAAAATTCAGTGAATGATGATGGTGCAATATTAGTTTTTGGTAGTTGTTGATTAAATCATCATTTCTCATCAAGATATTCATGAAGTCAATAAAACTTTAAATAAATACCGACAAGATAGCATCAAACTCGCTATTACGGTAGTCCATGTGTAAGAGTTTTCTCTGGATGTCAGTATTTGTTCGGAGGAGATGTTTCAGGACGCCACATTGGCGCAAGGCATTTTTGAAAACATATTCATACTTGTTGCTCATAAAAGCATGAATGAAAATTGATTGTGTAAATGGCACTTGACAGTTTTTATGAACATAAGAATATTTTGCTAATAATTTGAAATGAAGAGTTCAATGAAGAGAGGAATATTATGTAAGGGAATGGGATAGAAAAGTTTGGAAAATGGCGGATAGGCAGAAAATAGAGTAGATAGATATGTGATAGATAAAAACGGAGAGAGAGAGAGAGAGAGAGAGAAAGAGAGAGAGAGAGAGAGAGAAAGAGGGGGAAAGAGAAAGAAAGAGAGTGAGAGAAGGGGAGGATTTGGGGGATGATCGAGTGGTATCATGACGAAAGAGATATGATATTGAGGAGTGGAGAGCAGGCAGAGAAAATGAGATAAGCGAAACCTTGAAATGATGCTGAGGGGCAAATTCCATCCTTAATTTCAACCCTTTGGGTTTATGAATATATTGAAAATGATCAACAGATTGTATCATGACCTTGACACATTACAGGAGCGTCGATATTCCTCTGTCTATGTATTCTTCTGAATGGTAACCCAACCTTATATAAAAATGCATTGGCAAGACCAAAAATTAAAGTTCAACTCTATTTGTATAGCTACTCAACTGCATCACAAATGAATGTTTTCACATTAGCTCATTTATGTATCTTAGTTAATAAAATGCTTCTTGACAGCTTTCTATCATTGATTCTTTCATGATGGAAAGCTGTGAAGAAGCAATGTTTATGTTTTAAAGAATGTTTGCGGCTGTCTTATACTCCATTCACTCGTATACAGTGAATAGACTGATTAACATATTTTTTACTGGACCATAAAAGCTAACGTGGAAACCGTCCGTGTTCCATATCAAACTAATTTTTTCTTGGTGTTTACTGGCTAAACACAGGATAAGAGCTAATAGGGTATCAGAGGATGACCTTTTTTTTTTATTGAAATACATGTTCATGATTTCTTCTGAATCCCTGGCGCAAAATCTATAAAGTTAAAGTCAAATTTTGAAATGGCAGCTGCATTATATTTCGAATGTTTATGATTTGTTTTATCCGCTTTCGATGCAAGATGGGATATATAGATGATATCATTCTAAATTGAATTATACCATTTTATATCATATCATTCGAACACCGTATACTTTCTGTACAGTATATATCGCGGGTAATATTATGATGTTCAGCCGTACTCTGGCATTTACATTACCCGTGTGAGTCGGCAATGTTATTCTGCTGATTTTGTAGTGAAAAAACTGAATATAATTGATCTATATACAGGGAATAGCCAGGGGGGGGGGGGGGGGGGGCGAGCGCCCCGTCAACGTTTGGAAGATGAAGAACAAAAAAAGAGCCAGGGGCGGGGAAAATGAGGATTTTACTATTCTCGCTTGTCAGCTGGGCAACCCAAATTTAATACAGTCATGTATTTCCTTATTTCTCCTTATCAGGATTTTTTGAAACACATTCCACCCCAGGATTCCGCCCCAGGATTCCGCCCTCCTGGTCCAAGAGCAATCATGGCTATGCGCTTGGTATTTATGGTCAGTGCAACATGTGAGAAAAAAAACACATATCCGTTACAGAGGAAGATCCTGAAGTAAAGGATAACATGCAAGATCGACATCACAATCAAGAACCCAAAACCTTATGTTTGATAAGGAATTTAAAAAATACATTCGTATTATAAGTTATAACAGTCAGAGTAGTGGATCTATTAAAGGATTTTATTATTTGTTTGAAAGATTCAGTGACTCCGAAATGTCGCCGTTTCAAAGTCATTCACGACTGTTTTTTTTTCTTTTTTAGCAGAGGTTTCTGTGTACAAATTCACAAAATTATGACTTATACAAACAAACAAGTAGATGATTTTTTTTCTTAGAATAATAAACACAAATATTATACATGCAGGGGATTTGTGTGATTATTATATTTCCAGACAATTTGAATTCAATATGAAGAAAACATTTACCCATTTTCTCAATGTGGAACATTATTTCAAATGATGTACGAGAAGACTACCCCCCCCCCCTCCCAAAGTAAGATTCGAAAGCACTACAAAAATGGTAAATAAAAGTATTAGTTTTCGTTAACTGATATATAGCCCTGCGCTATATATCTCAAACTAAAATTGATCATTTTATAGCTTCTTATTGATCATTTAAAATACATTTTGTGTCATTATGTTATTCTATCACACAATTTTGTGAGACAGAAATAAGCCTCAGCTGGATTGCTATGTATACTTGTATCTAGAAACTGATTGTACAAAAGAAATACTGATAACGTGGTCTTTGCTCATTAATTCACTTTATTCATTATTTCTATATTTATATCCTTACTTATTTATCGATTAATATATTCAATCATCTGTTTAACATTCAAAAATCAAAATGAGTATGCGCTATCTTCATGAGATATGAACACACTGTTGAATATTCTACTGCTATGACACAATGGTTTCTCGCGGTCAAAAACCATCAAATGTTCTTTAATAATCTCGGATATTCCGATCTTGCACTTTTTTCACGGACTTCCTGAAATCTTTGCTGCCTATAGTCCGATGATGATGATCATGACAACCCGCCATGCACGGGGTCGCTGCCCGAGTAGACCCGTGGCAAATGATAGGTGAGACCCGGGCGACGAATGCAAATCCCTTTGGTTTCCTGATTTAACTCTGACTTTTCTCCTCATTTACTTTGCAAATCGAGCATCCGGCCTTATTTATGGAAAAGGGGAGTAGTTCATATTTTTCTAATGTGAAGCAGAATAAGCAGTTAGGAAACTTACTTCATTATACTTATTTGTGATTTTGTAATGAAGAAAGACCAGACGTAAAATGGATTAATAATACATGACGATTCACTGGCCAGTGCACCGCGATGTTATCTATTTTCTTTACTCTTCTTTAAAAAGATAAAAAGTTTTTACTTTGTTTGTTGTTAAGGCGATCCCAACACAATTAGCTATGCTTCCAGGGTACTCGCCTCGTTTTATTCTATCACTTTGTCATGTTATTTTGTATTGATTATGTCTATGAAAAAGGAAATAAATGTTTAATTCAATTCAATTCAATGAACTTTAGTTCAATGGTTTGCCTGGCATTCTCTCTTAAACATGACGAATACAAATATTCACTCGAAAATGTGTGATTTTTTTTAATAATGAAATTGGAGTGAAATAGTGATCTCCGAGTTCACTCAGATAATAATATGCCATTATTAAAGCTTAGATTGTTGGTATGCTTTATTCAAGGGAAGGTTAAAAAACAATTACATGAATAAATTTGAAGGTTCGACAATTTAGAGCAAATATACATAGTGTGTAAAAAAATTTTTTGGCGGAATGAATACTTTACCAAAACATATTCAATCCATCATGATGATTTCGTGCTTCAAGCTATCATGACAATGAATATTTAAAAAGATGGCAACAATTTTTACTCACTTTATATACATATAGTTACAACAAGTTCAATATTGCACTTTTCAACATTGGAGCACTTTATTGGATGCAGTCTTACATCTTTCCCGGGAATGTGCAATGTTGCTCCTTGCAAGATTTGACAGATAATTTTAAAACTGCGGCATGTGTTGGTGTCCAAACCAACGCTATGGAGGATCGCTTCATTCCCAGTCAAACGCTCTACCGACTGACCAGCTCGCTGCTTTTGACCGATGGACGGATTTATGAGATATACACGACAACGGTAACAATCCATTTCGGGTAAAAAAAATCCTTCTGTCCTGATGTTCATCGCTCAATAAAAGCGGATATACAGCTCAGTCGGTAAATCGTCGTCTGACTTTGAATGACGTGATCCGAACACCACAACTACATATATATTATTTTGGAAAAAATTCATCTTTATGATCAGAGTATATGTACGTGCAAGATGTTACCAGCGTTTTATTTCTTGTGTAATGGACAAAGTTGCTGAACAATTTCAGCTACAAGTTTTCATAATAATGATGTATAGAATGATGTTCATGAATTGAAAAAAAAACCTTTGATTCTGATAACGCCTCCCTCTTCAAAATCTTTTTAGTGCATGCTCACTAGCGTCTTACGTGTTTTTTTTTTTTTTTTTTTTGGGGGGGGGGGGTAGCATCTTTCTTACACTTTGTCGTTTCATCACTTTCTCTTTATTTATCTACTTCCTCATCTATCTCTCTATCTCTCTCTCTCTCTGCTCCTCCTCCTCCCTCTATCTCTCTCTCTCTCTCTCTCTCTCTCTCTCGCTCTCTCTCACACACACACACACACACACACACTCTCTCTCTCTCTCTCTCTCTCTCTCTCTCTTTCTCACTCTTTCCCTCTTCCCTCACTTCTATATTTCACCATCTCAGTTTCTATATTCCCATCTCTTATTATCGGTGTCGGGGTACGTGCGGTGAGGGAGTGATCATCTTATACACACCCCTCCGGTTGTATCACGTTCATTAATGCCCGTAACACTATCCTTCTCCCAATTACGCGCAATGTAATTAAGAGCTCACAGAGGTAATTGATACCATTCTGGCGAGAATTTTCCTGATCATCTCTCATGATAAAATGACCAGGCCATAACATGTAAAGGAGAACTCACGGGGCGACATCATCAACATCGTCGTCGTCGTCTTCGCCTGGCCAGCGTCGCATCATTTTGTATAAACGATCAAGGGGCGGGGAATATTTTATATTTCATTGTAGTTATCTTAATCCAGTGTAGAATTTACTATAAGTCAGAATAAATTGAACAATGTGTCATTATGCTGAAAATTCCTGTTCCATTAATATAAGATCGAGAGTTTTTCCGGTCAGCTGAAGAACCACAATCGCCATTCTTCTTCTATTTCCAAAATTTGCCCCCCCCCCCCCCCCCAAAAAAAAAAAAATTTGGCGCCCCCTGGCTCTATCCCGGGGGGCTGGCGCCCCCCCCCCCCCCCCGCTTCCCCCTCAATATAATCAACAGGTGCAGTTTGCCCTTTTTACTCTAAATTAATCAATGATATATTTTTGTTTTCTATTCTCCAATTTCATCGATATTCTATGCTTTGTTTCGCTTAACTCTTTAATGGGGAAAACCCTTGTCTAGTGTATCGTAGAGAACATGTTGCCTAAACTCCCGGAGATCCGTGAAAGTTGTTTTTTCTAAATTCTCATCGAGCATAAACGAAAGTTAAAAAAAGAAACAGTAATATATAAATAATAAAGAACATTTGACGGCAGTAACAAATGCGTGTATAGGTTATGTAAATAATATGCAATTCCTCTTGCGACAACTGCTTCAGCCTTAATTGAAATTCGGGTTATGAATTAGCGTGTTTATTCAGAATAATGGGAATTGTGTTTAGGGTAATACATGTAGTTCGGTATAAGATAAGATTTGATGTTTGGCGTACTAAGTTGATTTTTCAACAGAAAATTGTTGCCCTGGTGAACGTCATGGCACCGTCGATTTCTTTTTGCTAGAATATTGTTCGGGAAAATGAGCACGTTTGCTCTGTCCACTACTATTGTTATAAACAGAGGAAATCAATAGTACGTAACTCAAGATAATCAATTTATACCATTGTCAGTTATCTTCCAATATAATTTCCTATAGTATCTATTTCTGTCCCCATCTACCCACCCATCCCTCTCCCCCTCTCTCTAAGGAGTCAAAGGGAAAAAGAAGCTATATATTTCTGATACCCCCAAAATTCATAAGCGACACCCCAGAGTGTCTTCAATCATAATATCCCGACTAGTCGTCTTTTAAACTCCTTTTCTTGCTTTTCTTCAATGTGTCCCTTGGGTACGATATGTCATTATAAATATTGTTTTGTTGTATGTCCTACCCCTTGCTTTGCGAGTATTGTTTTCTTGTAATAAAATGTACACAAATTCTAAGAATACAAAACACTTTAAATCGTTCTTGATCTGACTTTCCAATATATGAATCAATCTATCTAAATGGGTATAAAGGGTAAGAACATCACAAATATAAGACATTGACATTTTTAATTCACCTTCCATTTTCGGTGTATGTCCATCCATGTTTTGCGTATCATTTGAGTTGAACCAATGACTACTGGGTCAATTTTTTAAATGAAAAATCGTAAAATGAGTTGTGAATATTTTCAAAAAAATGAAAGTATATCAGTTAGATTACACATAACTGCATTATATATTTGTGCGTTAATCCCCTTAAAATGATAAAATAGGACCAAATATTCAATACCTAATTACAGAAATGCTAATGTCAATTCGATTTCAATTCAATTCGATTAATTTGGGAATATAATGTCATGTTTGAATTATCCGGTGCCAGTCAAACATTGTCTTAAAGAAGAGCATGCAGTAAAAATCACCCTTTTCGTGGATTTTTTCCATAGTAAAGAAACAAGCTTCTCTAATGATTATAATTGACTGATTTATTTGTTGTAGACATTTCAATAATTAATTTCTTTTTGTTGTATTGTGAAATATATAGATATATAGAAATTAAAGTTAGCCTTAGATTCTATCCAAATGTGGTTTTCATAATCCACACAAATGTGAAATTAATGTCATTGTCACTGCATTTTACTTTGAGTTGTGGCACTTTTTGTCTATATTTTGATTTAGCAAACAAACACGTGCTCGGGGGTTAACATGATGGTGAAATCGGGGTCGGATAGAAAGAAAACAGGTGAAAGTAATAGTTCCACCCTTAAATGAGAACACATTAATCATGATATAGATTATCAGTTCTACATTGTGTCACTACAAACACACCAAGATGTGGTTAACCACTACTACAGGTCCAACAGCGTAAGATATCAACCACATATATCTTTCTTCCCACATCAGCAATCAGAAAGCGTGTTGTATATTGATGCAAACAAACATGCGAATGTATATTAACACTGAAATCGGAACTGACTTACGTATAGATGTCGCAAATTTTGTTTTCAAATCTTGCTTTCAAATATTTCAAATAATTCGTAATGCAAAGGATTATTGAAACGTGATGTTCTAAACGTCTGTTAATATCTGATATGTCAAAGAGTCATAGCATAACTTAAAAATATTATATGAGTTGTTCTATTTCATATACTTTAAAAGTGGCCTAAATCCTTATTATCTCTTCAAATATAAGAAAGTCATAAAAATACAAAGAAAACAACGGCTAAAACTAGGTTGGAAAGACATTAAAAAACGCCCTTCGTGTTCAATCTTTGAATAACGCAAGCGTGGGCATCAACAGGCAGGTCTTATACGATCTGGTATTCATGTCACATTATCCCGGTCACTCGCCGGTGTGGCGCCAAGCTCTAGGGCGAACTAAACTCAACTATATGGAGACACTGAGAAACAAGTTTTTGTCAATAAATCAGTAATGGTGATATGGCCATATGATATACTGCTTTCTGCCATGGGGAGGACCACGACGACTGCCCAGTGGTCATCTTAGCTTGCTTTTCTTTTTTTCATTTTGATTTCATATTTTCCAGCAAAATACAAATGAAGGCGACGTTCCTTTGTGAATTTATAATATATTTTTTTTTATGTATAGGACTACTTTGGTATACAGAAGTTGAAATAAAACTGTTAATATGGCATTGCTATATAAGCAGTCGACTCAATGAGAATAACGAAACTGGTACAAGAGATTTCTAAATCCAGTACGCCTTTGCTATATTATTCGTTCTTTAGATCAAATCTTTTGAACATTTGGAAGATGGTAACAAAAACTTTAGCCTATATCATTTAATGTTTCAGGCATCACATATAAAAATACATTTGTAGGCTACATTATCATTAGAATATGATGGATCTGTCAAACTATACTGTGCAAAATATAAACTTAGTTAGAAAATGTATATATTTTTTTAAATATTTATTGATTATAATGGTTTCAAGAGTAAACAAACCAATGAAGAAATATTTACATCCATCTAATGTGTAAGTCCTAACACCTTAAAAAAGCTGGTCCAATATGACCTTCTCTTGACAAATCCATTTCTTCTCTTAGAACCCCTCCTTTTTTCAATGTTCCAATATTGCCTTTCATATAGATCTGTAGGCTGAAATGCGTTATACATAAATGCATTGCGTTCATGGCAGAAATCTATTGATTATTCCGTCACAGTATTTCCCTTTTGGCATTTCATCTTTTGAATGAACACTGTTTTGACATATTTTTGCTCTTTATTTCATTTTTTACCCTTGGCCCATGTCTTTCACACTCCCTCCGAATATGATTTTTCTTCATTCTTGTTTGTCTTTCTATATTCTTCATATTTTTATGTCACCATCATTTTTCACGTACTCTCTTTATACGTTCGTGAGAATGAATAATCACAATTATTTATTACTATTGGACGTAATCTTCAATTCTTTTAATACATGTATATTATTTTTGTTTTTGTTTATGAGTAATATTCGCAAGGACTGAAACATTCATTTTTATATGTTCAATAAATTCTCAGGCTTTTTATATATCGTATTTAATGCTGTATTAGGCCTGTAATTATTTATTTGAATATCGTATCAATTCGTTCTCTTTTTTATGTTTTAACAATGAGGTTCAATACCTCCTTGGTTTTAATCTCTGAGCAATTTTCATCTTATTAGTTCATTAACTCGTTATTTTCAAATAGTATAGATATTTTTAGATATTTTCTTATCATCTCCATTTGATGTAATTCCAGTGTAGTGCTTCTTTATCAATCAGTATGTCTGTTAAATGTCATTTTAATGTATAATGTATGGCCCCATTGAAAACAAAATATATTGAAGTGGACTTTTAACTGCGATTAGATAAATGTATTATATCAAATCAAATTGGAATAAATTACTTATATAGTCAAAACGTAACTCCTTACTCTGTTGTCTAATTATCAAGGCTATATTTCCACAGAAAATGAATTTTCGCAAACTTGCTGTAGACTTGTATAAACAAAAAAAAACTCGCTGGTGCCCTGAATTTTTTCTAACGTGGACACTACCAAATTTGGAGGATTGTCAATTTAGATATTAGTGACAAAATATGAAAATGACAAAGCGGAATATCAAAATAAATTTTGTATAATACGATAACATGGAATTCTTTTATATTTATTCACCTTTGTTCGTATGGCCTACTTCATGCCTAATATATTCATAATCATCTTTCAAATCATCCATACATTCCCTGGCAAGCATTTTCATATATTATAATCAAAGTATCCAGCGTGACTTACCCCTGATTATCGTCTATTCCTGCTCAATTACAGCTAGGATTATAAAGCATGTATTGGTCCCTAAATCAACCAATCCCGACATAAACTCACTCCAACATCATAGAGAACTATGGTAATCTGCATATTTCACAAAAAGCTCTCCATCGTCTCATGTGAGCTAAGACCATGAATATTTGATATTCTCGGTCGTTCACCCTCCCTCTCCTCCCTCCATTTCCCTCCATTTCATCTCAAGAAATGCATACCTCATGTCCATCTTATCATGCATAATGTATCCATTCTTCTTCTTCAAGTCTGTCACATTCGTTTTGACAAGAAGAAATACTAAATTTTTCTTCAGATTTTATTTGAATCATTAATGTTTGACGCTCGAGACAAAATAGCAATCTAACAAATTTCTGAATAATACATGTGATGCTGAATTATTTTGTCCCTTCTGCATGCAGCAAAAAGTATATAAGTTCAGTATTCCTACTGATACAATATTTCACAAAAACTGGGAAAGAGCTAATGGGTATATAAAACATAAAGACCGAGATATATGAAGATCAAGAATGAGAGGGGTGGATGATGGAGATACATGTATAAAAAATAGCAGGGGGAGATGAAGATATGGATAGATAGACAAATAGATGGATAAATAGGGAGAGAGGGGGAGGGGGAAAGAGAGAGAGAGAGAGAGAAGGGGGAGAGGGGGAAAGAGAGGGAGAGAGAGAGTGAGGGGGATATTATGCAATATCTTGCCCCGCAGTTGGTGCAGTCGACCATTAGCCTAATACTTTAGTTTACCAAATAAATGTAGACAATTGCGCAAGAGTTTTTTGTTGACTTCTTGCAGTATAGAGAGAGAAAGATTGAGTGAGAGAGGAAGGGGAAGAAGAAGAGAAAGGGGAGTTGGGATGGACAATGAAGATGCCTTTGGTCATGGGGATTTCACATCGCGACGTTTCCATGGCAACGAAGCTTTGTAATGGAGAGAAGAGACTTAGAGGATACCCAACTATACCAACGATAAGATTATCCTTCTCTTCCAATCCTCTATGATTTGAAAGAAACCTAATCGTAAAAAATAATCTCAAAGATAACGCTTATTCCTATCCCTTTCTGGTCAAAGATGCTGAATGTTGAGATCGCTACTCCTGGGAGACTCATGGGGGTATATCTCGTTTAAATCCTTGACTTATATTCCAGTCGTTTGGCAGTGAATAATGTGCCATCAATAATGTTCGTGAAACGAGACAGAATTCGTGAAATTGGTCCAACCCGCTGGGATGCATATTGGAATTGGAAGCTTCGTCCCTCCTTTTGAGCCGTGATCGGGTCAATGGCCGTATAAACCAGGAACGGCCAGGCTGAGGCAGAAAAACAAAGATAAATTTTCACATAATGAACCGAACACAGAAATGATACAAACGAACAATCACTGACACTGAAGGACTGAAAATGGCAAATTTCCATATTTTGTAATAACATAAAAAACAATAATTACAAACTTGGTAATGGATGAGTCAAGCCTTAATTCGTAACACGCTGCCTCATTATGGGCAATAACTAAAAGATGATAAATGTATAGAAAGTAGTTATGATAGCAGGCCATGCAAATTTAAATTCACAAATACTGGATAAAAAAACTAAGAATTAAGGTTTAAAAAAGGATTTTGTTATTTCTTTGTGCCTAATTCTTGTATATATGAATCTTTTGCTTTCATTGTAACCTTTTTGAATGACTAAATAATACTGATGATAACAATAATCATAAAAGTAGATAAATGAATAGATAACAATGTGAGCAGAAGATTATCAATGATAGGGAGTAAAAATTAGACAAATGTTATATACAGGGACCTTATTTTGCCAGTGTTGGAAAAGATGTATTCCAGTCCTGTTAAATCCAAGTATATGAATAATCCCGATTATGTGAAACAAACATGATTTATATATCAAAAAAACATTATAAATAGCTATCTTATACCAGTAAAAAAATAAATTATCACGTAAGAAAGGAGAATATTAAAGTCTTTATACATCATTAAGGGTGATTTGGTGATAATGCAAAACACGTTCTTTGGTGCATTTTGTTTCATGGGGTAGCAACTTTCTTGGATGAAAGCAAAGTACGTCCTTCTTGCGGTTTCAATGTCTTGTACCGTGAACTGTATGTGTTACACAGATAAAGAAAATACAAAATAAGAGACAAATACAGAACAGGCTTGAACCAAATGTATACCACTAAAGATCTTATAAGATCTGAAAGAATAACCGGACACATCAAACCAAGAAATAATAACATCCATTATTCTAAACGTGATGAGTAATCTTCCGAAATCCTTGAAGTGAATAAAACATGTCGTTTTACTTTATTAGAATGGCAAATCATTTGAAAGAACTTAAGACAAAGGGTAAAATGTAAGAGTAATAATTTATCATTTGTATGGAAGACGATGCACTCAACCATTTGCTTCTTCTGAGTAGATTTACTGCATGAGGAATTAGGAATATGGGGTAGAACAGGATGTGGGTTGGAAAGAATGTGTGTGGGGTTAGTGAGTGAGGTGTAGAGTGCAATGGGAGGAAGATGATGATACTAGTAGGAAAAGAGAGTGTGTGAGTGAATCGGGTGAAATATGGAGTATGGAAGGCGCGGTGGGGTAGCAGGATATTGGTAGGAAGGAAGAGAGTGGGTGTGGGTGTGAGTAAGAGTGCATGGTGGGTGTAAGTGAAACGTCCATGGGGAAGGTAGCAGGAGATGGTTAGAAAAGGCAAATGCATGGGTGTGGGTGTGAGTGGGATGTCGAGTGGGAGGAGAGCAGGAGGTGAGTAGGATGAGAGAAACGGACAGAGAGAGAGAGAGAGTGTGTGTGTGTGTGTGTGTCTATAGAATTTGAGGGATGACATTATACAAGTTGGAGGAGAGGGACGGTTGTGTGTGCATAGGTATATAAGATCGGTCGAGAAAGGGAGAGAAATAGAGAGATAAAGAGAGAGAGAGAGAGAGAGAGAGAGAGAATAGATTGCATGGGAGGAAGTGAGTTTTTTAATAGGACATTATACGAAAGACAGAGTATGTGGGTGGATGTGAAATACACGGGTATCAAGAAGTGTGTAGGAAGAGGGAGTGTGTGGGTGGGTGAGTGGGTGGGAGAAGATGTGGCGTGGGAGGGGTATCAGGATGTGGGTATGAAAAGGGAGTGCTTCGGTGAGTGGGAGTAGATACGATGTGGGAGGGGTATCAAGGGGTGGGCATGAAGATGGAGTGTGTGGGTGTGTGGGACGGATATCAGGGGGTGGAATAGAGAGTGTGTAGGTGAGATGGAGTAGATATGGTGTGTGAGGGTTATCAGGAGGTGGGTATGAAAAGGGAGTGTGTGGGGGTATCAGGGGTCGGCATGACGAGGGAGTGTGTTTGGGTGTGTGGGAATAAATGTGGTGTTGGCGGGGTATCAGGAGGTGGGTAGGTAGAGGGAGTGGGTGGGTGTGTGGGAGTAGATGTGGTGTGGGAGGGGTGTTGGTAGGTATGCATGAAGGGGGAGTGGGTGTGAGTGGGTGTTAAAAGATGTTGTGTGGGTTCGGGTATCAGGTGGTGTGTAGGAAGATAGTTTTGTGTGCGTGTGGGTGGGAGTAGATGTGGTGTGAGAGGGGTCATAGGAGGTGTGTAGGAGGAGGGATTTTGTTCGTGGGTTAGAGGGAGTATATGTTGCGTGGGATGCTAATCAGGAGGTGGGCATGAAGAAGGAGTGTGTGGGTGTGTTAGAGTAGATGTGTTGTGGGAGGAGTATCAGGGGTGGAAGAGAGCGTGTGTAGGTGGGTGGCAGTAGATGTGTTGTGAAAGGGGTATCAGGAGGTGGGTAGATAGAGGAAGTGTGTGGGTGGGTGGGAGTTGATGTGGTGTGAAAGTAGTGTCCGGAGGTGGGGTATCAGGAGGTGGAAGAGAAAGTGTGTAGGTGGGTGACAGTAGATGGTATGTAAGAGGGGTGTCAGTAGGTGAGTAGGAAGAGGGTGTGTTTTGGTGTGTGGGAGCAGATATAGTGTGGGAGGGGTATCCGGAGGTGGGTAGGAAGAGGGAGTGTGTGGGTGGGTGGGAGTTGATGCGGGTGTGGGAGGGGTATCTGGAGGTGGGTAGGAAGAGGGAGTGTGTGGGTGGGTGGGAGTTGATGTGGTGTGGGCGGGGTATCAGGAGGTTGGTAGGAAAAGGGAGTGGGTGGGGTTATCAGGGGTCGGCATGACGAGGGAGTGTGTGGGTGGGTGGGAGTTGATGTGGTGTGGGAGGGGTATCAGGAGGTGGGTATGAAAAGGGAGTGGGTGGGGTTATCAGGGGTCGGCATGATGAGGGAGTGTGTGGGTGGGTGGGAGTTGATGTGGTGTGGGAGAGGTATCAGGAGGTGGGTAGGAAAAGGGAGTGGGTGGGTGGGTGGGAGTAGATGTGGTGTGGAGGGTTGTTGCCCTTGCAGCTCTACGAAACAGTATCTTAATTGCAAGTTCGTATTTCTAGTTGATTTCACACTCTACTTGGTCCAGGCGAGTGATTTTCCTGATATATTGGAGATTCCAAAGTTTGAGCCAAATGAAATCAGAGTCCCGACGATCTGACGATGGAACTTGAAACTGTCCGTCCACTGAGCTGCCCATTTAGGATTGAAGTTCGAGGTAAGATAAGAACAGGAGGAACTATCTACTATGCCCCCCCCCC